>SRSE01000683.1:12500-173245 GCA_005024645.1 Planiliza haematocheilus | reverse complement strand
ACCCTAACCCTAACCCTAACCCTAACCCCTAACCCTAAAACCCTAACCCTAACCCTAACCCCTAACCCTAACCCTAACCCTAACCCTAACCCTAACCCCTAACCCTAACCCTAACCCTAACCCTAACCCTAACCCTAACCCTAACCCTAACCCTAACCCTAACCCCCCCTAACCCTAACCCTAACCCTAACCCTAACCCTAACCCTTAACCCTAACCCTAACCCTAACCCTAACCCTAACCCTAACCCTAACCTAACCCTAACCCTAACCCTAACCCCTACCCTAACCCTAACCCTAACCCTAACCCTAACCCTACCCTAACCCTAACCCCCCTAACCCTAACCCTCACCCTAACCTAAACCCCTAACCCTAACCCCTAACCATAACCCTAACCCTAACCCTAACCCTAACCCTAACCCTAACCCCTACCCTAACCTAACCCTAAACCCTAACCCTACCCTACCCTAACTAACCCTAACCCTAACCCTAACCCTAACCCTAACCCTAACCCTAACCCTACCCTAACCCTAACCCTAACCCTAACCCTAACCCTACCTAACCCCCCTAACCCTAACCCTAACCAACCCTAACCTACCCTAACCCCTACACCTACCCCCTAACCCCCCCTCACCTTCCAACCCCTAACCCATAACCCACTAATCCCAACCCTGAACCCTTATAACCCTAACCCCAATCCTCCCTCCCTACCTAACCTAACAAGCCCTAACCTAACCACATCCCAACCTAACCTTTCCTACCCCAATCTATTCCCTTACCTAATCCTATCTTTCCCATCTCCCTCCCTATTCTTATCCTACCCCCACTCCACTTTCCTATCCCCCATCCTGTTCCTTTACCTAACCCTAACCACCTTCCCCATTCTTAGTCCTAACCCCAATCTATAGCCCTTACCCTGTTCCTATACCCTTAACCCTAGACCACAATCCCCTTCCCAATCTCCAATCCTAACCCCAGTCCACATCCCCTTCCCCATTCCAAGTTTTTGTTTTTATTATAATATATATACATTAAATTGTACTAAGATTAAAGCTCTATATATAAATAGTTTAAATACTTTGGAGTTATTAATATATTGTGTAGAATAAATAATTTGGTTTTAAAATTCATTTATATGGGAATTTCATTAAAAACAGTATAATTCATTTCATATAATTCATTAATATTTGGTTGTATTGGTTAAAAAGGATTCTATGGTTTAAAAACGTTTTGGTTTAATTCATTTGTGGCGATCGCTTTTAGTTTAAAAAGTTATATGGGCGGAGCCAGAGTTGATGTGAGGGGTGAGCCTGCAGGCCAGGCTCATTCTTTCTTTGCCCTTCGTGGAAGACAGTCGCTCTTGTTGCAGCAGACAGATTTTTGTTTTCAGTGTGTGCCCAGGCCTGAGGAAGACCTAGAACAGGTCGAAACGTCGCCACAGCGGCACACATTTTTAGTTTTTGAACCTTTTTAAAGGGTTTTTGGTTTTTGAAAAACCTTCTTTTATTTTTATTGTTTCTTTTTTACCTTTTAGTTTATTTTAAAATAAAAAAAACAAAAAAAACTAAAAAAATATTGAAAAAAACTTTACCAGCCCTCCATCATGGCTGATGGAGGGTGGCAGCAGGTCCGCTACGGGAGGAGGGGTCGCTCCCGTATGCGGACCCAAACTCATCGACCCCAGTCTTACGACCAGGATTGGTCTTCTTGGGACCGGGGAGGGAGGGGGACCGGCTGGAAGGACCGAGCATTCCCCGGTCCTCCTTGGAGGGGACGGGGGCCTTTCCCTCGACCTAACCCTAACCCTAACACTTCGGTAGGGGGTACCGATTACCCCATTTACCTGTATACCTACTATCACCTGACCCAATATCGCCTCGCCCTGTTGGTTTTGACTTACCCTAACCACTCGTGGGGTCCGGGCCCTAACCCTAACCAGACACAGGACCCGGCCCAACTCGGATCTGGACAAAATTCCACTTTCTGAACCGACCAATCACAGCTCACCTCGGAGAATCTGGACAAACGACACGTGGCCAGAAAGCTCTCGCCGAGCCCAGTCCAACGGACCCACTCTCAGCTCTCTGCGACCTTCCTAGCCAGAGTTAGGGACCAAAAACGCATCGACCAATCAGAAGACGACCTCGCACAGCCTCACACAGGGGCTCTACCCCCACTAAATCCACCGCGCTGAACACAACCCGACTGCTCCCGAACCTCTACGACTCACCGCTGGCCCGTGACAGCAAACGTCGGGCGTTTTTCGCTAACCACGCCCACCCACAACGGAAAGTACCGTCGGACCTTATATTGCCAGAAAGCTCTCGACTCCAGCTTTCCAACGAGTCCACCCTCGACTCTCTACCACCTTCCTGGCCAGAGTTAGGAACTAAAAACCTATTTCAAACCGCTCTATCTCCGAAACGCAAGCTCCTACAGCAAAACCAAGCACACCAGCGTGCTCAGCACACTCCCTCACGTGCGCCGGACCCACTTTCAGCCACGTCCAACTACTTGATGACACCTATCTCGGGAACCCAAGGTCCTAGAGACTTGGGACCTTCACCAGCGCCTTCAGCACCCTCACAGACATCACCAGACACACTCTCGGCCGCTTCTGACCATGGGATGACACCTATCTCGAGAACGGAAGGTCCCAGCGCAAAACCAACCACACCAGCGTGATCAGCGACCGACAAAATGGGGGGGTAGGCCAACTTTCAGACACTTTCCACCAACTGTTAGCATTCGAGCTAACAATGCTAACCGGAAATTGTACTTTCAACACCTGTACCAATCGACTCCAAATGCTCTGAAACGTGCTCCTAACACTATCCTCCAACTTGATTTTTGCCACTCCACACTTTGCAAATTTTCAGCACCCGCAGCTTCCTCCATTCTGATTGGTCGAGCTTCAAACCTCAATAACTCCCCAACCGAACCTCCCACCGACTCCGAACCGCCATCCGTCTGCCATAATTCGCCCACGCTGAACACGCCAGTCGTGGTCCCGTCTCTCTACGACCTTCCCTTCCCGAGATACACGCATTTCCGCCCGTTTTTTCAAAGTCACGCCCACTTACGCCCACCTCATCCGCCCACAACCTCCGCCCAGCGACAGATCCTCCTCCCATCTACCCTGGGACCTTTGAATGGAGCCTCTACCACCTTCCAGTCCAAAGTTATCCTCTTCGGTACACTTCGGTAGGGGGTACCGATTACCCCATTTACCTGTATACCTAACCCTAACCCCCTAACCCTAACCCTAACCCTACCCTAACCCTGACCCCTAACCCTAACCCTAACCCTAACCCTAACCCTAACCCTAACCCCCTAACCCTAACCCCCTAACCCTAACCCTAACCCTAACCCCCCCCCTAACCCTAACCCTAACCCTAACCCTAACCCTAACCCTAACCCTAACCCTAACCCTAACCCTAACCCTAACCCTAACCCTAACCCTAACCCTAACCCTAACCCTAACCCTAACCCCTAACCCCCTAACCCTAACCCTAACCCTAACCCCCCTAACCCTAACCCTAACCCTCTAACCCTAACCTGACCCCCATCCCAGCCCCTAACCTTAACCACATTCCTTACCCCAATCCGAGTCCCTACCCTTATCCACTCCTTACCCCAAGCCCAAGTCCGAAACCCCCTCCAATTACCTTTATTTTGATTATTTTTTTAAATTTTTATGTAAAGCATAAATATATAAATAAATATATGCATAAATAAATAAATATATGCATAAATAAATAAATATGTGCATAAATAAATAAAATAAATAAATAAATATTACTTTTAAATAAGTTTAAAACATTAATAAATAGTTTATATAAATATATTTGGTTAAAAACATTACTTTTGTTAAAAATAATTTCATAATTTCATTTAGATATAGTGATTTAAGTTAAAAGACATTTTATTATAATGCAAGAGAGTTATTTGAGTTAGTTTTATTGATTTAAGTTAAAAAAGACATTTTCTTTAAAACCTACGCTGCAAGGTTTCTTTTTACGAAGGATTCGCATTTTTAGTTTAAAAGGCTGAGCGAGTGCCGCGGAAGCCTCATTCTTGCTCTGAACCTCGAAGAGACAGGTCGTGCTTTCTTGAGCTCTCTTGTTTTGCTCTCTGGTGTGCCTAGGCTTGAGGAAGACCCATAGAGGGTCGAAACGTCGCCGCATAGGCACACGTTTTTTGTTTTAATAAAGAATAAATAATAAATATATAAATAAGAGAGTTGATTTAAGTTAGTTTTTCTAAAAAACAATTTCATTTTTATTTTTTTATTAAAAAATAATTTAATTTCATAGTTTTTTATTTTTATTGTTTGTTTAAAAATATTTAAGTTGTGATTACATAGATACCAAAGGCTACATTGAAGTGATGAGACCCCGCTGGGTCGATAATGATGATGGGTGGACCACTGTCACCTACAGAAGAGGACGTGGTCGCACCCAGCAGCAGTTTTGGGATCGGGGGGCAGGGGGTCGCCGCGGGATGGACCGCGCACGTCCCGTTTCCTGGACCAGGAGACGGGTTCAGTCCCCTCCCCCTAACCCCCTAGCCCTAACCCTAACCCTAACCCACTTCGGTAGGGGGTACCGATTACCCCATTTACCTGTATACCTAACCCTAACCCTAACCCTAACCCCTAACCCCTAACCCTAACCCCTAACCCCTAACCCTAACCCTTCGCTAACCACGCCCACCCACAACGGAAAGTACCGTCGGACCTTATATTGCCAGAAAGCTCTCGACTCCAGCTTTCCAACGAGCCCACCCTCGACTCTCTACCACCTTCCTGGCCAGAGTTAGGAACTAAAAACCTATTTCAAACCACTCTATCTCCAAAACGCAAGCTCCTACGGCAAAACCAAGCACACCAGCGTGCTCAGCACACTCCCTCACGTGCGCCGGACACACTTTCAGCCGCGTCCAACTACTTGATGACACCTATCTCGGGAACAGAGGATCTTAGAGACTTGGGACCTTCACCAGCGCCTTCAGCACCCTCACAAACATCACCAGACACACTCTCAGCCACTTCTGACCATGGGATGACACCTATCTCGAGAACGGAAGGTCCCAGCGCAAAACCAACCACACCAGCGTGATCAGCGACCGACAAAATGGGGGGGTAGGCCAACTTTCAGACACTTTCCACCAACTATTAGCATTCGAGCTAACAATGCTAACCGGAAATTGTACTTTCAACACCTATACCAATCGACTCCAAATGCTCTGAAACGTGCTCCTAACACTATCCTCCAACTTGATTTTCGCCACTCCACACTTTGCACATTTTCAGCACCCGCGGCTTCCTCCATTCTGATTGGTCGAGCTTCAAACCTCAATAACTCCCCAACCGAACCTCCCACCGACTCCGAACCGCCATCCGTCTGCCATAATTCGCCCACGCTGAACACGCCAGTCGTGGTCCCGTCTCTCTACGACCTTCCCTTCCCGAGATACACGCATTTCCGCCCGTTTTTGCAAAGTCACGCCCACTTACGCCCACCTCATCCGCCCACAACCTCCGCCCAGCGACAGATCCTCCTCCCATCTACCCTGGGACCTTTGAATGGAGCCTCTACCACCTTCCAGTCCAAACTTATCCTCTTCGGTACACTTCGGTAGGGGGTACCGATTACCCCATTTACCTGTATACCTAACCCTAACCCTAACCCTAACCCTAACCCCCCTAACCCTAACCCCTAACCCTAACCCTAACCCTAACCCTAACCCTAACCCCCTAACCCTAACCCTACCCTAACCCCCTAACCCTAACCCTAACCCTAACCCCCTAACCCTAACCCTAACCCTAACCCTAACCCTAACCCAATTCCTTACCCTAACCCTAACCCTCCCAATTCCTAATCCTAACCCCCAATCCTAACCTGTCCCCCATCCCTAATCCTAATCCTAACCCCCATCCCACTTCCTAACCTCTAACCCTAACCTGACCCCCATCCCAGCCCCTAACCTTAACCACATTCCTTACCCCAATCCGAGTCCCTACCCTTATCCACTCCTTACCCCAAGCCCAAGTCCGAAACCCCCTCCAATTACCTTTATTTTGATGATTTTTTTAAATTTTTATGTAAAGCATAAATATATGCATAAATATATGCATAAATAAATAAATATATGCATAAATAAATAAATATGTGCATAAATAAATAAAATAAATAAATAAATATTACTTTTAAATAAGTTTAAAACATTAATAAATAGTTTATATAAATATATTTGGTTAAAAACATTACTTTTGTTAAAAATAATGTCATCATTTCATTTACATATAGTGATTTAAGTTAAAAGACATTTTATTATAATGCAAGAGAGTTATTTGAGTTAGTTTTATTGATTTAAGTTAAAAAAGACATTTTCTTTAAAACCTACGCTGCAAGGTTTCTTTTTACGAAGGATTCACATTTTTAGTTTAAAAGGCTGAGCGAGTGCCGCGGAAGCCTCATTCTTGCTCTGAACCTCGAAGAGACAGGTCGTGCTTTCTTGAGCTCTCTTGTTTTGCTCTCTGGTGTGCCTAGGCTTGAGGAAGACCCATAGAGGGTCGAAACGTCGCCGCATAGGCACACGTTTTTTGTTTTAATAAAGAATAAATAATAAATATATAAATAAGAGAGTTGATTTAAGTTAGTTTTTCTAAAAAACAATTTCATTTTTATTTTTTTATTAAAAAATAATTTAATTTCATAGTTTTTTATTTTTATTGTTTGTTTAAAAATATTTAAGTTGTGATTACATAGATACCAAAGGCTACATTGAAGTGATGAGACCCCGCTGGGTCGATAATGATGATGGGTGGACCACTGTCACCTACAGAAGAGGACGTGGTCGCACCCAGCAGCAGTTTTGGGATCGGGGGGCAGGGGGTCGCCGCGGGATGGACCGCGCACGTCCCGTTTCCTGGACCAGGAGACGGGTTCAGTCCCCTCCCCCTAACCGGCCAGTGCCTCCTGCGGGTCGGTTCTCTCGCTACCCTGGTCCCCAATACAGAACATATGCGTCGGTGGTTAGCCAGACTAACCCGAACTTTGTTCCAAGGCGAGGCCCCAGATTTCAGGGGCCCCCAGCCAATCAAGATCAGAGACGTCAACCAGCTGACCCAGAGTTCGGCAAATTGGTGCGACAGCTGCATTCCATCATAAAGATGGTCCACCATTTGCAAAATGTTACCCCGAAACCTGACAGTCCTCAGCCGAGGATGATTGCTCGGATGGTTGACATTTTGGCTGACATGATCAAGCCTGCGCGTCCTACGGCTAACACTATGGACATGATTGAGGGGAACGCCAAGAACTGGGGTTATAACACCTTGCTCATTTTGGAGGAACACTACAAGGCGGGTCTGGAGACGCTCTTGGCAGATCTTGTGGGGGATTTGGGCCCTAACTGGCGAACAGCCTTCCAGGTGGCTGTGAAATGGGCCCGTAAGAATCTGCCCCGCATTACACAGGAAGTCATTGACTATGCAGAAGCACTGATTACAGCAGGCCGTGTTGAGGACGGACCAACAGAGGGGGTCCAACAGCCGCAGCCGCCAACTGAAGTGGCCCAGCCGCCGGCTGAAGCGACGCAGGGGCCAGCGGTAGTGGCTCAATCTTCACCCCAAGTTGCTGTTTCACAGCCAAAGGTCTACAACACGGTGGCCACTAATACAGAAGCGGCTCGTGAGTGGTCCCCAGATCTTAGGACCACTGATTACCAGCAGGAGGAGCCCCTGATTCAGTTGCCTCTCCAAGAAACCCCCAAACAGCAACGTGTGAGGCGGGGGAGAATGGAGTCTACAGGCTGTGTGCTTTCTGATCTTAGTTTGGTGGAGAACATTGAGGAGGAGGGACGAGAAGAGAGTCCTCCTGTTATCCACAGTTCCTGGGATAACTTGGATTTCTCCATTTTTGATGATGATGAGGATGTGAACCGGGATGGAACACCGACCCTTGCACCTCGTACTGCGGTACCGGTCACCAAAAAGGGACCTGGTGTGGGGCAACAAGTGGTAGCTCAGGTGCATAGAGATGATTCTCAAGGGGAAAGTTTGGTTCACACTCCTGAACAGCGTGTTGCCAGGGTAACGCGACACATTAGCACGGATCGGAAGATGGTGGATTGGGGCTTGAGCGTGTCTAAGAAGTGGCTTATCATCGGGGACTCAAATTTGTCCAGAATCCCGAGCTTCTCGGTCCCAGACCTCCAAATCGACAGTTACCCTGGTGCCAACTTTCGCCATGCACAAGCCATATTGGGGAAAGCCATCAGCCACGTACAGGTGGAAAAGGTCGTCTTGTCCTTTGGATTGAATTCCAGGGCACAGAACGTGAAAGCCACAACTGTCAAGCAACTGCAAGCTGCATTCCGCACGGCGAAGAAAGCGTTTCCACATGCGGAGCTGTGGATTCCGCTGGTGAATTTCTCGACCTCCTTGCCTGGGAAGGAACGGGAGGGGCTCAGATTGCTGAATGGACATCTTGAGCGCAACATGCCTTTCATCCCGCTATTGCCGGAGGATGAGTTTCAAACAGAAAAAGACCATGTTCATTGGACTTCTCAAACTGCCAAGGCGATGTTGCGCCATTGGGCTAAGTGTTTAAACTTATAGGTCCCCAAAGCCTTGTGCAAGCGGGGAATGAGGGGACACCGCCCTTAGTTTCTCAAAATGTGGTAATTTTAGCAAAAAATTTTAAATTATCACAAACACAATTTGATTTGTTGAATAGGGGGTTAACGTTTATTCCAACACTTGACATTAATAAAAACCAGAAGCAACAACTTCAATTGGATATTCAAGAATATCATCGTAAAATCAAATTGGCTTCATATTTCCAGGATGGGAAGCGGAAGAAACTTACCCCCTTTGTGGCAGCGACCGGTTGGATACCGCCACCGGGGAAATTGCCGCCATTTGTAGAGGCGTTGATTGATAGGGATAAGGACTCTTTTAGGCAACATTTTAGACCTCGTCGGGAGAAACCCAATTTGACACAGGGTGAAGTTAAGGCCTTGAGGGAGCTAATGCACTACAAGCAAATTGTGATTAAGCCTGCGGACAAAGGGAGTGCGGTGGTTATACTTAGTAGGGAACAGTACACACAGGAGGTTTATAGACAATTAGAGGACAAAACATATTACAGGAAATTGGATGGTCCCATTTATTTAAAAACAATACCAATAGTTAAAAACATTTTACAAAATTTAAAAACACAAAAATTTATTTCGGATAGACAAGTCAAATATTTGCAAGGGGAATCCACTCCGAGACCACGGAGGTTTTATATTTTACCAAAAATTCACAAAGCCCCTGACAAGTGGACAATTCCCTACGAGTTGCCACCTGGACGACCGATCGTCTCGGACTGCAGTAGCGAGACTTACCGCACTGCAGAATTTATAGATTACTACTTAAACCCCTTGTCCATAAGGCATGATTCCTACGTCAAAGATACTTACCATTTCATTGAGATTGTCAAAAGGTTAAAAGTCCCTCCAAATTCCTTCTTCTTCACAATAGATATAGATAGCTTGTATACGAATATAGATACCCCATCAGGCTTAAGGGCAGTCCAAAAAGTGTTCCAAAAATATCCGGATGTCACGAGGCCTGACAAGCACATTTTGGATTTATTAAACATAAACTTAACAAAAAATGATTTTGAATTCAATGGGGAATTTTTCTTGCAAATTAAGGGGACAGCCATGGGCAAAAAATTTGCGCCTGCATACGCCAATATTTTTATGGCTATGTGGGAGGAAGCAGCATTGGCGAAATGCCCAATTCAACCGCTGCATTATTTGAGGTATTTAGATGATATTTGGGGAATTTGGACAGGGACAGTGGAGCAATTTGAACAATTTATTAAAATTCTAAATTCACATGATTCGTCAATAAAACTTAAATATAGTAAACACGAGGATTCTATTGATTTTTTGGACACAACTGTTTACAAGGGACCTACATTTGGTGAGACACAAACATTGGACATTAAAGTGTTTTTTAAGGAAACGGATACGCACGCACTATTGTTTAAGACTAGTTTTCATCCGAGACATACTTTTAGAGGACTAATTAAATCCCAGTTAATTAGGTTTTGGAGGATATGCACACGACGTGCAGATTTTAAGGATGCTGTCCGGATTTTGTTTAGTGCGTTACGAAAAAGAGGATATTCGAGGCCCTTTTTAAGGAATTGTTTTAAGTCTTTTCGGGACCGGAAGGACAACCCTGAGGGGGAAATTATTCCCTTAATAACTACTTTTTCGTCAGTAAGCCTCTTACTAAATCATAAGTTTAAAGATAATTTTTTGACGATAATTAAGAATCAAGGGAATTTGGCAAATCACCAGATTATTTCAGCTTATAGAAGAAACAAAAATCTTAGGGATTTGTTGGTGCATGCTAAGCTTCAACCAATCGGGCATGTTAAAATTAACCGTTTGGAAAAATATTTTTGCCATTTGACGTATGTTCGCAATACAACCACGAGGCGGATATTTAAAATCGTACAACGATTTAATTGGCGGTCAACCAATTGTGTTTATATTATTTTTTGTAGCAAATGTGGTAGGAAATATGTCGGAGAAACAGGAAATTCTATAAGTCTGAGGATGACTCAGCATGTTTATAATATCCGAAATAAGAAAAAGATGGAAATGTTTGTGGTTCGGCATTTTGTGTTTCATGGATTGGATTCTTTGAGAGTGGCAGGACTCCAAAGGAATATTTCCTGGAGTGATTCAGAGAGGAAGACAGCCGAACGCAGATGGATTACTAATTTGAGTACGAGGAATCCATTAGGTCTGAATAGTTGAGGGGGGATTGCCCTAGACTTCTTAGCCCCTTACCGGGTTTCTTTTTCTAACCCTAACCTTAGTTCCTACCCCTTTCCATTTCCATACCCCACTCCAAAACCCTTACCCAGTTTCCTAACCTAACCCCAGTCCCAATTCCTTACCCTAACCCTAACCCTCCCAATTCCTAATCCTAACCCCCAATCCTAACCTGTCCCCCATCCCTAATCCTAATCCTAACCCCCATCCCACTTCCTAACCTCTAACCCTAACCTGACCCCCATCCCAGCCCCTAACCTTAACCACATTCCTTACCCCAATCCGAGTCCCTACCCTTATCCACTCCTTACCCCAAGCCCAAGTCCGAAACCCCCTCCAATTACCTTTATTTTGATGATTTTTTTAAATTTTTATGTAAAGCATAAATATATGCATAAATATATGCATAAATAAATAAATATATGCATAAATAAATAAATATGTGCATAAATAAATAAAATAAATAAATAAATATTACTTTTAAATAAGTTTAAAACATTAATAAATAGTTTATATAAATATATTTGGTTAAAAACATTACTTTTGTTAAAAATAATGTCATCATTTCATTTACATATAGTGATTTAAGTTAAAAGACATTTTATTATAATGCAAGAGAGTTATTTGAGTTAGTTTTATTGATTTAAGTTAAAAAAGACATTTTCTTTAAAACCTACGCTGCAAGGTTTCTTTTTACGAAGGATTCACATTTTTAGTTTAAAAGGCTGAGCGAGTGCCGCGGAAGCCTCATTCTTGCTCTGAACCTCGAAGAGACAGGTCGTGCTTTCTTGAGCTCTCTTGTTTTGCTCTCTGGTGTGCCTAGGCTTGAGGAAGACCCATAGAGGGTCGAAACGTCGCCGCATAGGCACACGTTTTTTGTTTTAATAAAGAATAAATAATAAATATATAAATAAGAGAGTTGATTTAAGTTAGTTTTTCTAAAAAACAATTTCATTTTTATTTTTTTATTAAAAAATAATTTAATTTCATAGTTTTTTATTTTTATTGTTTGTTTAAAAATATTTAAGTTGTGATTACATAGATACCAAAGGCTACATTGAAGTGATGAGACCCCGCTGGGTCGATAATGATGATGGGTGGACCACTGTCACCTACAGAAGAGGACGTGGTCGCACCCAGCAGCAGTTTTGGGATCGGGGGGCAGGGGGTCGCCGCGGGATGGACCGCGCACGTCCCGTTTCCTGGACCAGGAGACGGGTTCAGTCCCCTCCCCCTAACCCCTAACCCTAACCCTAACCCCTAACCCTAACCCTAACCCTAACCCTAAGCGACAGATCCTCCTCCCATCTACCCTGGGAGCTTTGAATGGAGCCTCTACGACCTTCCAGTCCAAAGTTATCCTCTTCGGTACACTTCGGTAGGGGGTACCGATTACCCCATTTACCTGTATACCCTACCTGACGAAATACAACCGACCAAGGTTGATGAGGTGTCAGAAGAAACGAACAACAAACGCCACCTGCACATACCTGCTAGAACGAAGGACGTGTCTATACACAGAAGACCGTTCAAAAACAAAGAGCTCAATGACCTGCCAGATACTTTGGTCAAAACAGGTGCCCTTGAAGGGACACCCTGCATACTTGACACTGGATGTTTTACCCACCCTCCCACACCAGTTGTCTGTGCTTCACAAATCGCCAAGTGCCTTCATGTCCATGTCTCAGACACACTCACTTCTCCTGAGTTCGTGGTGCCTCAGAGCCACAGGGGGGTAATGCCAATGCATGCCCTTGACTCTCCATGCGCAGGCCACAAAAGAATCAGAGCAAGCCCACACAAAGTGACAAGGTTCTCACCTTTTGAAATGACAACTGATAGACAGATGATGCTTCCACAGCACCTGTTCTACCAGCCAGACAATGGCAAGATTGCAACGGCATATACAACCCACCAGTATATGACCAACCTAAATGCTTCCCATAACAAATTACAAGTGGGGGACCAAATCCCTTCCACTGTGTACCGAAACAAGGTTAGCAAAGTTCCAAAAAAAAGCCAATCTTCAAATGGGTTAATCCCAACCAGATTAAACCACACAAAAACCTTATGAGACTTTTCAGGGACTCCAACGTCCAAATTAGGTCTTGAACGATAAGAAACGTTTAGACACCCAAGAGTGCCAATCGATAGTGGAAAAACAAATAAGATTGCTGTTAACGTAAACTACTAAAATAAATCGTAAGATAGGTGTCCTATCCTAATCCACCAACCTCGATTTACTTGCAAAGCTAAAATTGACATAATCAATCAGTTACAAGTGGGGGTCAAACACCTCACACAACTTGATTCCTTTAGGGCTCAACTCTATACATTTAAGAGAACCATTTTCTTTTTCTTTTCATAAAAGATGATTTGGCTGATCACCAATTATCGACTGTACACCCAAAAATGTATTTGTTAAGTTGAATTCTCGTGAATTATGTATGAAAAACGCTCCTACCACCACTGATCTGACCAGCTGGACTGGTAAGAAATTGAACAAGGAAATTATAGAACATACTGAAGTACATGACTCACATGTCACTGTGGTTACAGAAGTTCACTGTCACACAATCAAACTGAATGGTATTTTGAGAGACCTAAATGGTCCATTGTCTGATTGCAGACATAAGAGCACATATGTACAGACAACAAAACGAGTTGAAAACTGTAATACAATCATTGAAAGGCACCATTCTGGTGGTTAATACTCATAGTGAAATCTTGAACAAGACTATCCATGCGATAGTCTCTCTCTTTTCTCAATAGTGTCTGTTGACTATGCTCATACACAACTGGTTAGCATGCTAATGACAGATATGTTGCGAGAGATCCTCAATGGACAGCCTAGCCATTGGAACGATTTCCCCATATCTTATTCCTCTATTCCTAGCGTCAAACATATTATTCCTTGCTATCCTAGAGCTAGCATCCTAGATAGCCAAGTGATTCAGAAATCCAGTTAGAACTAGTGATCTTACGCTAGAACCCTTTTCACTGTTATTTTCCAAAACATTTTTTTTTTTTATTGACAAACACCAACTCTAGTCTTAAAGGCGGTTATCAATTCAACAACGTCGAGGACAACAGGTTCCATCTTGTCGATCCAAAAGATCCCCTTGGCCAGCGATCATTCGAATCGAGTGGGGGATATGTAGGAACCTCAGGTCCTCTCAATTCTCCCCCTCTCTGGAATGTAAATTTACGGAGTTGTTTTGCAGAAGAACTCTTCTAACAGATCAACTTTTTACACCCATAGCTATAAATGTGCCATGTCCAGATGCTGGACAGACCCACGCTAATGGAACTCCCTAATGCCGAGGACGTCACCTAAGCCAAAATAGACAGATTTACACTTCTGTGGAATTTTCCCACTCTGGTTTCTGGACTAATTAGTTCTGAATCGAAAGAACATTAATGCAATATCAGGAACTGCAAAGACTTTCATTCCATGTGGATAAAGTCTAGAAGACTTCATGTTATTTTATTACATTTTTATTATGTTTTAAGCTTGTGATGTACTAATCCTTCCTTTTCAGAGACACACACATGCAAATATACCAAACACCTTCTTGCTCCCCTCTCCAAGAGTGACCAAGGAAGTGGAACTGATAAGGGGTCGTAAATAACCGTCCTACCAGAACCAGACTCTCGTCTGTATTTCTCGTCTCTAAAAAGAGCCTATGTTTAATAATATGACTATCAAAATTGCAATAACCTGGTAAGTTATATATTGTTGTTCAGGAAGTGCTAACGATCACAATGAGACTATTTTTGATCCTTGTACGATAAAGTTAGCCAAATTCATATAATTGGTCACAGAAAAGAAGTATCAACATTGCCATCAAGTGGCTATCATTAAAAGTATTTTCCCTCTTGTAATCATCATTGAAGTTAAAGAATGTAGAACTTTAGATATGTTCTTATACTAGTAGCTATTGTGAAATCATCACTACGGGAATTGTTATTTTAGAAACACAACCTTTTAGTATTAGCAAATTGTCACTGTAAAGAGAACATGAGTTTATTAATTAATTGATGCTTCTGAATTATTTTTATTTTGCCGTTCATATACGTCATCTTGTTATGTTGTAATGTTGAGTGTTGTCGCATACGAAAACATTGCTAACGAGCCATGATGAGTGATGGAATGGTTACATTTAATAATATAAAATAGGTTAAGAAGATCAGGCAATAAGAGATCTCAAGACAAAGGAGTGGGCGTTCTCTTCACTTTCCGCGCGAAGAATTTGGAAACCCGACCTAAACACGCCCTGAATAATTAACTGATAAAACCAGAGAGACGCACTCTTTTCTCCGGACTTTTGCACTTTTTTACTTTACTTCTTCTTTTACCACTTTTCTTTGACACTTTCTTTTGCATTTTGCATTTTTCATTTCCATTTTCCGTTTACGTATTTACATTTAAACTTAGTAACTTTTTTTTAAGAACAACTTGAATATTTCAAGCTGTTTCTTGTCAGATGTTTTTTCCTGACGTACGATTTTTATAGTGACTTAAATATTTTTCTAGCTTTATTAATTTTTATACTCTACCATCCGAAGTACTAACCATCATCGTTCATAAGTTAGCCAGCGTAGACAGCTGGGATATCAGAGAAAGACCCAATCTCTTCTACGGATCAAGAAACCAAGAAGCTGTTGCCATAGCAATGATATCAAGAAGACGTGACGAGCCGGATTCTTTCTTCAAACACAAAGACATTGCCAAGTGTTGTCTACTGCCTTTGACTGAACACCTACAACGCTCTCAAGCGAACTGGGTGTTGGAGTTGCAAACCAAGCAACGAGTCCTATCTACCTGTCCAAGAGAGGACCGCATCAGCTGTGCCGTTACCGTCACCAACTCGTCACACCGACGCTCCGCCATCATCGACGGCGAGAAGACTCTACGGAAAAGTAGGCTGAATCGTTCCTACCGCTTAAGACAAAGAGTTGGTGTCACTACTTTGAAACTCCCTACTAATATCTTTTAGAGAAGATTGATTAGATTAGGTATCATTCCTTTTAGATTAAACCATAAAACATCTCTATCTCTCACCATCGCTCCAGAAATTAATAATTCCATACCTTATTATATTCGTTTTATTTGATTATCTATGCATATATTCTATTAGTCCCTCATTTATTCATAGTTGTCACTTTATTAAATAAATATTCATTCACACTTAAGAAGTTGTTTGTGGTGTTGTTTACAGCAGAGAATGACTGGTGGTGTAGTAAAGGATTCATCCTTCAGATATGTAAATTATTTAACCGAGACTGATAAACTGATTTAAACCGTGTTCTTCCTACGATAACAGGAGGTGGTGCCCTAACGAGACAATTTAGTAGTGTAGACTTCCCTACAAAGGACTCCTACCCTATCCCCAAACCCTTATCCTAACCCCAACCCACTAACCCCTACCCTGTAAGTCTAGCCCTGACCCTAAGCCCTGATCCTAACCCCAGAAAGAGAAAAACAAACCAAGAAGGAGCAACAAAAGCTAAACAGTCCGGGTGGAAAGGAACAGGGGGTGCCATAAAACCAAATTAAAAAGAACAAAAGGAATTGGAAGGAAAGATGGAAGGGGGTGCCACAAAGAACAAAAAGATAGTTAACCAAAAGTGCCAAGCCTGAAGAAGACAAAATAAAAGTCGAAACGTAGCGAGCATGCATAGAGGCACGAAGGAAAGAGAAGCAGCAACAAAGGGATAGTAGACAAACAAAGAGAGAAGATAGAAACAAAGAATAGTAACACTTAAAGAAGAAAGAAAGAAGAAACAAAGAATAGAAACACTTAAAGAAGAAACATAGAAAGAAACCCAATTAGTTGGAAGAAGAGAGAGGAGCAGTCGGCCACAGGTGATGGACCGTGCACCTCCCTGGACCCTTCAAAGGGACTGGGGCTCAGTTCCCTCCCCCTAACCCTTAGTCAGGAACCTAAACACATACTTAGGACACTAGGCAACAGCAAACACATAGTCATCAAACCTGCAGACAAAGGGGGCCAGATAGTTTTACAGGATAGGAACAATTACATATTAGAGGCAAACAGACAGCTAAACAACATTTATTATAAACCACTCACACACTCACTACAGTTAGAACACAAACACAGGTTAGGCACATTACAGATGTTTTATATCAAACAAAATACATCAACGCAAAACAAAAGAAATATCTGGACGGCCCCGATGAACCCAGGCCTCGCCTCTTCTATCTGCTCCCCAAAATCCACAAGCCTCCTGGGACATGGACGGTCCCCCATGTGGTTCTGGTCGGCCGCCCCATCGTCAGTGATTGCGGATCAGAGACCTACAACATAACAGAATACATAGACTCATTCCTCAACTCTCTTTCCAAACTTCATCCCAGCTACATCAAGGACACATACACATTTGTAAATACAATAAAGAACCTACAGGTACCCGGCCATACACGTCTCTTCTCCATATACATTGACTCACTATACACTAACATCAGACCCAAACAGACCAGACAGCCAAATTTTACAATTACTACATATCACACTCACCCGGAATGATTTTCAATTCAATAATAAACACTACCTCCAGCTGTGCGGTTGCGCAATGGTCCGAAAGTATTCCCCCTCCTATGCGGATATCTACCTGGCCCATTGGGAGGAAACGGTATTTCAAACCACATCCATCAAACCCCTCCTGTACTTCCGGTACCTGGACGACATCTTCGGCATCTGGGATGACACAGAGGAGACATTTCTCGAATTCATGCACATCCTGAACACTCATCATCGGAAAATAAAACTGAAAAATAATCTACATACCTCTACAGTGGAGTTCCTCGACACCAGGGTCTTCTTCAGAGAGACGGGCGACCAGTCCAAAACCCTGGCCACAAAAGTATATTTCAAAGAAACAGACAGACACGCACTCCTCCATAAAACCAGCTATCACCCTAAACATACGTACAGGGGCCTGATTAAATCCCAGCTGATACGCTTCCACAGAATCTGCACCCTGCCGGAACATGTGGAGGAGGCCACCTGTACACTGTTTGGTGTGCTGAGATTGAGGGGTTACTCGAGGCGCTTCCTCAGGAGTGTCAAAGCGGAGGTCAGAAATATCGGCCAATATAACATCGGGGTCCCCCGGCCGCCGGATCCGACCCTCGTCCCCATGGTAGTAACATATGCAGAGAGCATAAGACCACTTCTAACCTCTGTAAGAGGAAATTTCCAGGGGACGAGGGGGAACTGTGACGTGCTGAGGGACTGCTGCCTGATCTCTGCTTACAAACGAAATAAAAACCTTAAGGACATCCTGGTACACTCAAACTTGAACAGGGATAAACGTCCTGGGGAGGCGCTTCGAGTAGCGGACGTAGGTTTTATTCGTCTCCCCCACATTTTTAACCCTCACGCAAGTATTGGTTTTAATCCGGGGCAGGCCTTCAAACTAACAACGATAATCGCAGTATATGCAATACGTTGCAAGGCCTGCCACAAATTCTATGTGGGGGAGACAAGAAACGCAATATACCTCAGAATAAAACAACACATATACATAATGAATAAGGGTAATGGAACGGGCACCTTGTACGAGCATTTTAAACTCCATGGCCGTCAAAACGTACAAAGTATGGGCCTGGAGAGCAACAGGGACTGGACGACTGCTCAACGTCGGGCGGCGGAGAGGAAATGGATCCACCTATTAAAAACCATGGAGCCGACAGGACTAAATGAAAAATATTGAAGGAATCCATTTCATTTGTTAAAAATCAAGATTTTTACAGCATTCACTAGGGATGTTAACCTCCTTTGTCTCCCAGAATTCTTTCTATCCTACAGGTTTTCATGGGGATCCCCTCGACCTACAACTCATGAGGAAACCCCCCCCACCCCTTCTTGTTTTTATACAGATATTCCTCTCTGTGGAATATATGAATTTAAATGCATTTATGTTTGGACTTTTTATATGATATTGTATGCCTCATTTTAATGCATGTGAGTTTGGTGTGCTTTTTACTTAACATTTTATACCTTTTATCTTGCATGCAAAAACTGATGACTACTAACCACATGAATTGTATTATTTATTTATTGATTTAATTATTTATCTTATACCACAGAGAGGAATCACCTGTTTGTTTTATAGCACTTCTGGGGACGGACTCATGGAGGGGATCCCCTAACGAGGAATTTTATTAAATAAAGTACATTGCAACGACCCTGTGGTTTTAAAACCAGTAATATATTTGTTTGTTTATTTATTTTATATTTTTATTTTTAGTATTTATTTTATCAATTTAAATTTTATTTATATGGTTATTAAATCTATGAATTTTATTTATTTTAGGTTCTTAGGGTTTAGGGTTTTAAACACGGCAGGGTCAGTTGCATGTCATTTTATTACGTAATAGGGGGAGGAATCCTGGGGAACGGGCGGTACATTGATAAAAATTTAAGCTCCCGTGCCCGCACTTGAGTAGATATGATCCAGTATTCCCTTATTTTATTTTATTTTATTTTGATTTAATTTATTTCATTTCTTTTAATTTATTTTAGTTTCATAGTTTTAGCTTATTTTATTCAAATTATTTTATGTGGTTTACAACGATCTTCCATAGGATTTTATTTCTTTTATTAATTTTAACATTTTTATTTTTTATTTGTTTTTATTTTTTAACCGAACCCGGTTCATTCAAAGGAGACAATAATAAGGTATTTTATACATTTTACTCCCCTGTGCCAGTGCCCTCCGCAGTGCTCATTTGGAGCACTGCGGAGGGCTCCAACCTAACCCATAGTCCCACCCCTTTTCCTATACCCTATCCCTTACCACAGTCCCTTTCCCAATTCCTTATCCTAACCCCAGCCCCATCCCCTTCCCCATCTCAATTTTTGTTTTTTATTATTATATGCATTACTTGTGTTAATATTAAAGCTCTATAAAATATAAACATATACATATATATATAGATATGTAAATACTTTAAAGTAAGAAAAATTTGTTAAAATAAATAATTTATATTTGGTTAATTTATTTAAAAACAATCTAATTTACTTGATGTATTCATTAATATTTCATTTGTACTTGATTTAAAAAGATTTCATAATTTATTTAATCTAAAAACGTTTTAGTTGTATTCATTTTATTTTGCCGCATTTCCACTAGCACGGTTCGGCACGACACGGCACGGCTCGGCGCGCTATTGCGTGTTTCCACTAGCACGCAGTACCTGGAACCGGGTACATTTTTGGTATCACCTCAGCCCTGGTTCCAAGCGAGCCGAAGCGTTACTAAAACGTGACGTCAGCCGACTGCCTTCCACTGATTGGCCGATGAGTGTCGTCACTGGAAGCGTCATAACCGCGCGACGACCGCCTAGAATGTAAATAAAAACAAGACGCGAGACAAGACACCACTTTTTACTGCTTTTTGACTTGGAACGAGATGGCTTCTCAGAAAACATCCGCTCCTTGGTCGGTGGAGGAGGTCCAGACGTTCCTGACTCTGGTTGCCGAAGAACGGATTCAGAGGGAGCTCGACGGCACCACGCGAAACGAAAGGATTTTCCAAGAACTCGCCCAGCAAATGGCCACGCACGGATACAACCGTACTCTCCAGCAGTGTAGAGACAAATTAAAGAAAATGAAGAGTGACTACCGAGCAACAAAAGATCACAACGGTCGAAGTGGGGCAAATCGCCGGGTCTGGAGGTGGTTCGACCAGATGGACGCTATCTACGGGCACAGACCAGCAAATAGTGGACGCGAGGGTGGACTGGACTCAGCCACATCGTTACTTCTAACGATGGTCGGAGATGGTAAGTGAAGTGTGCATATAGCAATCTTGAAAACAACTGGTTATGTATTCCGTTGGTGTAAAACTCACTGATATTATTTACTCATGTAAAAGTTGCATTGTTGTTTAGTGAGCTATCTATAGCATGCTAATAGCAAGTTAATCTCCGTCCTCTGCTAGTGTGCTGTGTAATATCTTGCTTTTTCTTGTGTTGCCATTATGCGTTGTGCTTATAGTTGCTGTGTTAATTTTTTTGTTTAAGAAACCACAAGCGAGGAAATGTCTTCCTCATCTCCCAGCGACGACCCCTCACTTTCCCCTGCACCAACCCCAGCACCAGCAGCAACCTCGACGCCAGCAGACGCAACAACCAATGCACAACGTGTGGTCAGAGGTAAGAGGAGACCCGTTTCAAATCATGTGCCTAAATTGTATGTCCCTAGAATATTTTAAAAAGCCCGCTTTGGTTGCTATTGGCCTGCTATTTACACTTCTCTTCTTCTTTATTGTTGTGCAGGAAAGAGAAAAAGGAGCCTCTTCGAGCAGGACCATGCAGCTGTGCTGAGGGAGCTCCATGAAGAAGATGCAGTGCAGCAAGAACGGGACCGGGGCCAGCGAGAGAGCCACGTCCAGTTGCTCCTAACAGAAGCACGCGAGGCAAGAGAACTTGAAGCCAGCATTAGAAGAGAGGAGAACGCACAGACAGCAGCATTCCAGCAGACGTTCCTTGGCCTGTTGGGTCAGCTGGTGCAGGCAATGGGCACCCGGCGCTAGTAGAAAATTCTGAAGTACTGGGCCTCTTGTCTCTGCCGGAGACATGCATACACTGGACTGTGTGTATATATATATATATATATGCACTTTGCACTTTTGCTGTGTGGTTTGCTGTGTATTTTATATTTTATATTTGCAACAATAACTTAAACTATTTGTGTGATTGTAACATGACTATTTCATTTGTCAGCACACATACAAAAAATGGGTAAAAAAGCAAAAGTATTATTTAATTACCATCTAGACTTAGGAATGCATGCATGCATATGAATATGTTTTCATAGCACACATGCTTATTTGGTTGTAGATCAACAAATTAACTTCTAATTACATTTGTCAGTAATTCCTGTTAACCTTGGTGGATATATTTATAAAAGTGGAGACATATTTGCAAAACTGAAAAGGTTTATTGTTGTTCAAAACACACAGATCTGTAGTGCACAACAATACACGTGTCAGAAAATCAATGTTCAGGCACTTGACAAAAAGTGACGCATCAGACCCTCCCTAACATCTCTGCCCTCCTCCTCCACACCCTGTGCCACTGCTGCCACAGGCTCAACTACTGTTGCTGCTGCAGGTGTGTTCCATTCTGGCACATAGGTCTCTCCATGACTTTCGCACAGATTGTGCAGCGCACAGCAAGTCAGCACCATTGATTTCACAAGTTTTGTTTCCGAGTCGTTCCTTTTCAGAAGGCAACGCCATCTGCCCTTGAGCCTGCCAAACGCATTTTCAACAGCAACCCGTGCTCTGCTGAATTTCTTGTTGAACATCTGCTGTTCAGGTGCCAGTCGTCCATTGTCCTGAAAAGGTTTGAGGAGCCATTTCTGCATGGGGTATGCCGAGTCCCCTAGGAGGTAATAGCCAGCAGTCACTCCGCCAATGTTTCGTGTGTGAGCAGGGAAGAGGTTTCCCTGGCTGGCCAAGTCCCACAGTGCAGACAGTCTCAGTACCCTAGCATCATGCAAACTCCCTGGCAATCCAGCAAACACGTTCCAGAACAGCCCCTTTCCATCCACAACACCCTGGAGAATAATGGAGTGCCACCCTTTACGATTGAAGTAGTCGCAGTGATACTCCTGTGGTGCAAGGACAGGGATGTGTGATCCATCGATGGCACCAACACAGTGTGGAAGCCCCCATCTGTTCTCGTTGTAAGCAGCCACCTCTCTTAATTTTTCCTCACTAGGAAAACGGATCTGCTCTGGCACCAACACCGTCTCTGCTGCAGCACAAAACTCCTGCACACACCTGCACACCGTTGTGGCGCTGACTCCAAAAAGGTGTCCGATGCTTCTGTATTCTGAGCCAGTAGCAAGCTTCCAGAGTGCGATAGCCACTCTCTTCTTCAGGGGCACACATTCGCGAAAGCTTGTGTCTTCCCTCTCCATAACAGGGCGCATTTTGTTGCAAAGAAAATCCAGCGTTTCTTGGCTCATTCTGAAATTCTGCACAAACTGCGCGTTGGTGAAGCCAGGGACAACTATATTCCACCACTCAGAGGATCGGTTGAACGCCCAAACCGACGGCTTGCGACGGCGGCTTTGAGAGCAGAGAAACACCTGAAACACACATAGAACATACACATTTAAATGTTTTATAGCGATAGCATACAGCCAGTATTGTACAATGTAACGCGGATAATAAAAGCTAGCGTTAGCAATAGCAACCATTAGCTTACCCGCAAACGTCGTCTTTTTGCAGCTCGTCTTCTCTGATCTTGGGCGTCATACTGCTGTATGGCTTCCCAAACTCTCCTGTACTTTTCAATAGTGTTTTGTCTCGCGGCCCGGAGTCTTCTCTGTGCCTCCTGTGCCTTCTGTGCGACAAAAAGCCACAGGGTGAGCAGCAACACGATCGCCTCCATGTCCTCCATGCTGTCCTCCTCTGATGTTGTTGTTGTTGTTCTGGTCTTCCGGATTTGTACGTTGCTCGGCGCCGTGTAAATGACGTCACAGCGGTTTCGCGCAGCCGTGTTATGACGACCCCGCCCACGTCGAGGAGGCACCAGTTGTAATGGAAACACAACCAAACCGAGCCGAGCCGTGCCGTGCCGTACCGTACCGAGCCGAGCCGTGCTAGTGGAAATGCGGCATTTGTGGCAATCGCTTTTGGTTAAAAAGTTTTGTGGGCGGTTCCAGAGGTAATTTAAGGGGTGAGCCTGCAGGCCAGGCTCATTCTTTCTCTGCCCCTCGACGGAGACAGTCGCTTTTTTGGCAGCAGACAGTTTTTTTTGTTTTGGCATGTGCCCAGGCCTGAAGAAGACCTGAAAAAGGTCGAAACGTTGCCACAGCGGCACACGTTTTAGTTTTTAAACCTTTTTGAAGGATTTTTTAGTTTTATTGTTTATTTTTTGAAACTTTTCATTTTTTATTTTTATTTAAAAACAACAAAAAACAACAAAAAAATATTGAAAACTTTTACCAGCCCTCCATCATGGCTGATGGAGGGTGGCAGCAGGTCCGCTACGGGAGGAGGGGTCGCTCCCGTATGCGGACCCAAACTCATCGACCCCAGTCTTACGACCAGGATTGGTCTTCTTGGGACCGGGGAGGGAGGGGGACCGGCTGGAAGGACCGAGCATTCCCCAGTCCTCCTTGGAGGGGACAGGGGCCTTTCCCTCGACCTAACCCAGAAAGCATAAGACCACTATTGACCTCCATAAAAAGACATTTCCAGGGGGCGAGGATGGACTGTGGCATGCTGAGGGACTGCCGACTGATCTTCGCTTATAAACGAAATAAAAACCTCAAGGACATTTTGGTCCACTCAAACCTGAACAGGGACAAACGTCCTGGGGAGGCGCTTCGAGTAGCGGACATAGGCTTCATTCGTCTCCCTCACACTTTTTCCCCATGCAAGAATTGGTTTTAATCTGGGGCAGGCCTTCAAGCCAACAACGGAAAACGCAGTATGTGCAATCCGATGCAAGGCCTGCCACAAATTTTATGTGGGGGAGACAAGAAATGCAATATAGCTGAGAATAAAACACATTTGCACCACGAATAAGGGTAATGGAACGGGTACCTTGTATGAACATTTTAAACTCCATGGCCGTCAAAATGTACAAAGTATGGGCCTGGAGAGTAACAGAGACTGGACTACTGCTCAACGACAGGCGGCGGAGAGGATAATTGTAATTTCCTTTTTACTTAGCATCTGAAAAACAATGTTTGAAATGTTTGAATTGAAGGTCACGTTCAATGGTTGTCATCTCTGTTGATTTGTTGGATCAACACATCCTCGCAATGCAGCTGCTGTCCTTGTGTGTTATCAGTCTAACAATCAATAATTGTTTTTCTCTATGGAAAAACAAATCTGTGAAATCACAGGTTGCCGTGGTAACACACAAAGAGCAATGGATGGCCAAATTACTGTGAGAGACTCATCTCATTTCATTATTTATGATATATATATATATATACACACACATACACACACACATTATTTATATATCCTAATCACCTCTGATTTTCCTCTAGTTACACCATGAAAATGACTCTGTCTTCAAAGCTGCACTGGAAATAGCTTATTATTATTATTATTATTATGTCCGATGAGTACAACCAAATTACCAGCAATTCTAATTTGAAGAATTGCAATAAATGTACATTATAAAATATGACTTTATCTCATGAATGTAAGAGCAACACATACTTTAAACACTTTATTGAAAAAAAATGACCAACAGCCAATGAAACATCAGAACAGAAGATCATCTCAACACAAACACAGTCCAGTGATAAGTCTGGACATTAAAAAACATCCAATAACAACGCCAGGACACTAAACCTGTCCATTCACAGCCCACATATGTTGACAGGTGATGGGGTGTGTGGGTGTGGGTGTGTGGGTGTGTGGGTGGGTGTGTGTGTGGGGGGGGGTCACACTAAACACAGAAGACTCAGGGATGGGTCAGGTTCAGCTTGTTCATGAGGAAGGAAATAGATGATCATCCGGAGGACATAACACAGCAAAGAGGATATATACTTTATCTCTGGCTTATTTTCCATGGAAACAGCAATTGAGGCTCATGGGTACTGTGGGACTTAGGGTAACAAAGTATAAATAATTGGAATTAGTGTACCAGCACATATTTTATCCTTATCTGCCTGATTCCTAGTCTGTCTTGTGTTTGGTTCCTGGTTTCTCTGGTGTCTGACTCCTGGTCTGTCTAGCGTCTGGTTCAGTCTTCTGACCCAGTCATCTACACAGAACCATCTAACCCTAACCCTCTGTCTGAATATTTACTGTCTGAAGAACTCTGACTTTTGTTACAATAATCAATATCATGTGCTATTTTATTTAAATTATATTTAAATTGCTTTACTGCTCATGTGCCAAGTTGCAGATGTAACGTCTGTTTTAATCAATCATTTCTCCCAAATTTAACTAGATTAATGAATGTAGAGAAGCTATACAGATGAATCTTGACTGCTCCATTTTGTCATCTGTCAAGTCTGAGAGATGAACTTATATCTGCTTTTGCACTCTTATTCTTCTTACAGGACAGTTCTAACCCTAACCCTGATATACATTTCTCCAACAGAACTGGTCTGAAACCATGATTCATGAATGAAACCCTAACCCTAGCCAGCACAGAGTAACCACAATGTCATCCAAAGGTCCTGGAAGGTCGTTTGACAGGGGTGATCCTTGATATTTTCTACGAAGTTTCGAAATGGTTCTGTAAGGTTCACATCCTCATCTCATTTTCCTCAACCTGGCTCTGTTCTCTTTGTCTCGTTTCTTTAAAGAAGTGATATAATGGGTAAAGAGAACTTCCTGTTCCTTTTTCCTGTTGAGGGCATTGAAACGCTGGTCCCCATGGTAACGAGCACAAAACTCCTTCCAGGTTGATCTACAGAGGAAAGTCCAGAGTCACAGGGAGGAAGACAAAACAGCTGCAGGTTATTACTTACCATGGATATTATTTGAATGAATACAGATAAAATCAATTGTATTGATATGTACACTACTGGTCAAAGGTTTCAGAACACCCTAATTTTTTCCAGTTATTTATTGCAATTCAAGTCGTGCAAGTCTAATGAATAGCTTGAAATGGTACAAAAGTACTGAACAGCCGGAGATTAAAAAAAAAAGTTTGGTTACTCAAAACTGAAATAATGTACATTTCATAATTATACATAAAGGCCTCTTTCATGGAACATGTGAGTAAGTGAGTTAACAATTTAAAGCTGCTCTGCAGCAATGAACATTGAATCAGCCTTGAAAGCTGGTGCTACTAGCTCCTACAGGTGTTGCAACTTTCCGTGGTTACTTATAACGCCCTCTGTCTGCATAAAAACATTGGTCGAACATACTGTGGCAAGAGCATCAGGTGAACAGTATTGTACTGCAGAAAATAGTGTGTTGCTACAAAAATAGTGAGAAATAGGCAATTAACAATGGAAAAGAGAGAGACCAACATAAGACTTAAAATGTAGGTTTTTCTACAGGGAAATTGCAAAGAAGTCATGGTGTCAGTGAGTACAGTTTTCTTCAACATCAAAAGGCTCAGAAACTGGGGGAAACTGACAGGAACACGTCTGGCAGACCCAAAGAAACAACTGAATCAGAGGACAAGTTTCTGAGAGTTAACAGATTGTGTGATAGATGGCTCACATGACAACAGCTTCAGGCTCAGCTTAATAGTGGTCGTAGTAAACAAGTCTTTCAGTGTTTCAGCTGTGAAGAGAAGACTTGGAGCTGCAGGTTTGACAGGGCGAGTTGCATCAAGAAAGCCATTGCTAAGATGTCAGAATAAGAGTAAGAGGCTCATCTGGGCCATTAAACACTGTCACTGGAGTACTTAAGACTGGAAGAAGGTATTATGGACTGATGAATCAACATTTGAAATCTTCGGTTCATCACGCAGGATCTTTGTATACCGTTGAATAGGCAAGTTGATGTCACAGTGTGTGACATCAACTGTCAAATATTGAGGAGGAAATGTGACGGTCTGGGGCTGTTGCTGGATCCAGGGTCAGTGACTTGTACAGGGTGAGAGGCTACCTGAACCAAAATGGCTACCACAGTATTCTGCAGCACCATGCAACAGCCTCTGGTATGCACCTGGTTGGTCAGAGGTGCATCCTACAGCAAGATAATGACCCAACACACAAGTCCAAACTATGCCAGAACTACCTCAGGAAAAAAAGAACAACACAGTAAGCTTGAAAATATGAAGTGGCCAGCACAGTCTCCAGACCTAAACCCCATCAAGCTGGTTTGGAATGAACTGGACAGAAGAGCGAAAGCCAAGCAACCTACAAGTCCCACACATTCATGAGAATGTCTGCAACAGAGCTGGGAAGAACTTTAGGAAAAAATATTTGATTTCTATTGGAGAAAAAATGCCACAAGCATGTTTAGCCGTTATATCTGCCAAAGGTGGCTACTCTTATGAATCAAAAATGTTGAACTCATTTTCATTTATAAATTGATTCCAAGATTTCGTTTCAGCTCAACTTGCTTATTTTTTCTATGCTAAACTGAGTAAAAGTGTGATGTTCTAAAAGTTTTGACCACTAGTTTATAAACAGACAGAAGAAACCAAAAAGCACATGACAACTGACCAGGTTGTGTTGACCAAAACCAAAAAAATAAAATAAAAAATAAAAAAATAAAATAAAACATATGAAGCAATTCAATGTAAATAACTGACTTCCTTTATATTTGTTTAATGGTGAATGGATTATGCTATATGTTTTTAGGGTTATTCTGTTATTCTGTAACAGTTTCTGTCCGGGGGGGAGGTAGGACCCAAGAGCAGGGCGAAGGATGAGAAGGCAAATGTAGGCAAAACTGGTATTTAATCAAACAAAAGGCAAAAAAAGCAAACAAAATGCGCTGCAGAAAAAAGCAGGAGGTCCAATGGTAAACTAAAAAAAAAAAAATCCATACTCTCAAAAGACAAAAAGGTGACAAGAAACTAAAGGCAAAAAAACAAACGAAACGACGAGGGTACTGGTATCATACAGAGGAACAAAAAAAATAACACTAGAAACATGGAGAGACTCAGGGTAACAAACCATAGGTAATGACGCAACAAGGAAAAAAGGGGAAGGCAGGGCTATATATGCACACACAAGGAAGAGGGGTGACGAGACACAGGTGAAGCAAATCAAGAGACAAGACAAGGTGAAACCAATTAAACAATCAACATAGAAACACAGGGAGACAAACAGGAAATCAAAAACTCAACAAAGTAAAACAGGAAACAGGGAGACACGAAACATGACCAAAACTGAAAACGTGAACACGGAAAACATAGGAACAGAACCATCACGTATTCATCACTATCATTGCATTACTTGTTCAGACATAAGTACATTTTCAAGATGGCAATCTGGATCATCAGGGTTAGGTTTAAGCAGACAATGGATTTATAAACACAGCTTCACTCCTCTCTCTTCTTTTATATCATGCCAGAAGAATATATTCACCTACATTAGGGTTAGGGTTAGGGTTAGGGTTAGGGTTAGGGTTTTCATTTTAAGGTTAGGTTTGAAGGAAGCAATGAGAGCATCATCTGTGTCCCATCAATGAACAGTTAGAATCAGGTCAAATTTCACAGGAACACATGTGAATAATAATATAAAAAAATAATAAGAATAATAAAGAAAGGTGAGCTGAATAATGGATGAAGATACCTGCTGGTAATTCTGGCCTCCTCCAGCAACTGTTTGAACTCATCTCTGGCTTTCTGTAGTTTCTTCTTCTTCTCTTTGTACTCATCTTTCAGTCTACTCTTCACAAACTGATCAAACACCTGCAGTAACACACAAATATATCATTTAAACTTGTACAGACATCTTGGCACCTAAATAACAAGGACAATTAAATAATTCTCTAACTCTTGTTAAACCATTGTAAACCTGTTTCCTTCGATCTGATGTCAACAGCAGGTATCGTGGATCAAATACCATCTTGTGAAGCTCCTTCTCCCAAGAAGAGAATGCTGACACCTGAGGACAGGAAGAGTTTTCATCATTATGTCACTATATATACACATATATGTGTATATAAAAAACAAGACAAACTATACATAAACACACATTACACATGAGTTATTTTATGTCAAATGTATCTTTTGACACTTTGGACAGAAGGTTCAATTCTGATCCCATGAGACTATGAGACATTTTCCATGTGTGACTGTATTTATGTAAGCTGATCTAGGCATGTATGTGTTTTTCATCAGAGCTTGCTTGCATCTTTTTATTGTGTTACATATATATATATATATGTATGTATACTGCATATGTGTGTATATTAACACCATGTCTATGTTCTGTTGTTTCATGACAGGCAGGGTCAGAATTGTTTGTGTATGTGTCTTTTTCCTCCTTTTCTCTCCCCCTCCTCTTTGTCACTGCTCTCAGGTAAAATCAACCTGATTAACATACACCTGTGGAGCACAGCTGGCCAATTATGCAAGGTTCCAGTATAAGGGCCGTGTCTGCAGTAATCACTCTCTACTCTCTGCTTGCACATGCTGCTGGTTGTGTGTCCCTGTGCTATACTTTGTTGTTTAAAACTGTAGGGTTGTGAAGTGACTGTGTGGCTAGGTAGGTTTGGGGGCACCCCATCAATTTTTCAATCATGCGGCAACCTTTTGTCTGTAAACACTAGGTTTTTGTGTTGGTGCTGATTTTGTATTTATTTTTGGTTTGTAGATAAGAGAGTCAGGATTTACTTTACATTTTGTTTCAAGTTGGTCCTCAGTTTAGGATCAGTTTTGTATGTGTTGGATTATTTGGCATAACTACACCAAACTCCTCCACAACTTTATATCTGTATTAGTAGTTTTGCTTAGTCAATAAAACATTGTTTTTTCCCCACACAAACTATGCCTCCATTTATTTTGATTGTCGTGTTTATGTCTCCTTTCCCTTCAACAATCTAAGGAGTCATATGTGTATTGCTGCTATGTTATATGCACTGATCAGGTACAACATTATGATATGATAATATGAACTCTAATATTATGCAGGTTCCACTTTTGCTGACAAAACTGTCCTGATACATCAATGCATGGACTCCACTGGACCCCTGAAAGTGTGCTGTAGTATTTGGCAACAAGATGTTAGCAGCAGGTCCTTTAAATCCTGAAAGTTGCCAGGTGTTGTTTTTTCTGGAATTTAGAGCCTTCTTCCCATATTGCATCCTTGGCCCATTACTTCCCCGGGTAAGCCAAACACACATAGTTAGTCATTCATGTGTTGAAGATTCATCAGACTGGGTCACCTTTCTCCATTGCTCCGTGGTGCAGTTCTGATGCTCACATGCCCATTGTTGATGCTTCCAGTGGTGGACAGGGGTCAGCACGGACACCCTGTCTGGTCTGTGGTTATGTAGCCCCATACTCAACAAACTGCAATGCACTGTGTATTCTGACACATTTCTGTCAGAACAAGCATTAACTTCTTTAGCAGTCTATTGAACTGGACCACACTGGCCAACCTTCGCTCCCCACATGGAGCGTTCATGACCCCATCGCCAGTTTTCCACTGTTCCTCCCTGTATATTTGTGTATTAACACTGTGTGTGTGTGTGGCGACCTGTCCAGGATGTACCCCTGCCTCTCGCCCGATGACAGCTGGGATAGGCTCCAGCAGACCCCCGTGACCCCTAACAGGACTAAATGGGTATAGAAAATGACTGACTGATAATGCAACCTTTTAAATCTGGGAGCATATAGAAAAAAATGTGGTGAAAATAAACAATTGAAGAACAAAGAATCTTAACATAAATAAAACAATTGATCAAATATTACTGAATATCTGTCTCTAAACAGCAGATATGATGATGTACTGTGTGTGTTGATGTGTGTGTTGCAGTGTGTTTGCATGTCTAGACAGTATGTGTACAACACCATGAACATGAGTGTTACCCCTCTTTCCAACATCATTTCTGTAAAGTGAGCAATGCGACGCTCCAGAGGGAGGAGTTTAACTTCTCCAGGATGAGGGACTAGAGACATCGACTCCTCTGTTCTAGAGTGAAAGACAAACACTGTGAAGCGATAAGCAGATTCAAACCTAAAAACAAATCAAAGTCACCACATTCTGACCTTCAGCTCCTCAAACTCACCTGTTCCTCTTTGAGCTGTGTTTATGGTCATCTTCTTCATCATGGTCGTTTCCCATGCCTATCACACAGAGAGTAGCTCCTGTCAAAGTGTAGACAAACATTTTAGAAACGTATTAAAAAATAAATGACCGACCAACAGGAAGCGTCTTCTTCCTCTTGTGGGGTGGATCCTTGATGATTCTGCTGATGTCTCGACTCATCAGGTCTCCTGGTCTCTCCCAGACAGAGAGGTGGATTGTTGGATTGAAGAAGAACACCCGGTCATCTCCGGTCCACACCACACACCTGAACATACACAACAGAACCACATCACCTGATGGAGTTAATGGAATCACATGGAGTCAACAAAACTATGTCAACAAAGCAGTACTCTAAGGCAGAGACAGGGACAAACATAGACATAAACTGACCGGGAGACAGAGACAGACGATTTCCATGGTTACAGTGATAGGAGAATGTTTATACACAAACACAACAGCCCAACATCTGACACGGTTGTCTCGGTAACATCACTAGTTAGATTTGAGACATGCGTGACTGTGGACATATTCAGAGAAGCTAATACACCACATTTGTTCTTTATAGATTGGACCAAAAATATACAATCAATGTGAGAAAGAGAGAGGGACACAGTTACCATGGCGACCCTGGGACAGGAGTGGAGGCGACAGGGCGCCTGTCTTTCCTTCCTTCCCCACTCCCCTCCTCCTCCTCTTCATCATCTTCTTCCTCTCCTCTGGGCATAGACATGCAAACACACTGCAACACACACATCAACACACACAGTACATCATCATATCTGCTGTTTAGAGACAGATATTCAGTAATATTTGATCAATTGTTTTATTTATGATAAGATTCTTTGATAATGCAACCTTTTAAATCTGGGAGCATATAGAAAAAAATGTGGTGAAAATAAACAATTGAAGAACAGTCAGTCATTTTCTATACCCGTTTAGTCCTGTTAGGGGTCCATCGCAGGGCCAACATTCACACTCACATGCACACCTACGGGCAATTTAGAGTCACCAATTAACCTAACAAGCATGTCTTTGGATGGTGGGAGGAAGCCGGAGAACCCGGAGAGAACCCACGCAGACACAGGGAGAACATGCAAACTCCACACAGAAAGGCCAGCCGGCCCATGGATTTGATCTTCTTGCTGTGAGGCATCAGTGCTAACCACCTCGCCACTGTGCCGCCCAGGTTGCATTATTTTTCATAAAATAGAAAACATGTTGTTCAACATTAAATTTGAGTCTTTTCACTTTATATATATATACTTTATATTTATATACCTCCCCCACGGCCGTGGGGGAGGTATTGCAGTCATTCACCATAAGAAATGGAAAGTCCTACCACAGTCACTGCCTGTCTTCTCCTCATTTGAACATCTTGCACTTACACTCCCTGGACCCACTCCCACCATCATTGCCACTTTCTACCGCCCTCCCAAGCCCCACAGTGACTTCTTAAATGACTTTGCCGTCTTACTCACCCATCTATCCACTCTATCACCAAACATCATATTACTAGGGGACTTCAATATACACATGGACAACATTAATTCACCCCTCACCAGAGACTTTTCATCATGCCTGGACAGTTTTGGACTCCATCAATTCATCAACTTCCCAACACACACAAAAGGACACACTCTGGACCTAATCTGCTGCTCTGGCCTCACCCCCTCCAACTGCACTGCTGACGATCTCCATGTGAGTGACCATTTCCTCATCTCTTTTAGCACTGCACTCTGCCTCTCAAGAATCAAGTCACCACGCTTCATTTCATTCCGGAACCTAAAGAACATCAACATTGACACTCTCCGCTCCAACATTGACACTATTCTGATCCCGGACTGTTCTACCACCTCTGATGAAATGATAACCCTCTACAACACAAGTCTAAGCAATATCCTCAACTCCCTCGCTCCACTCAAAACACGCTCTGTCTCCTTCTCCACAACTGCCCCCTGGTATACCCCTCATCTCCGCTCCATGAAAACTAAAGGCCGCCAACTGGAACGACTCTATAAGAAAACTGGACTCACCATTCACAAAGAAATGTACATAACCCACATACGCCATTACAAGGACTCAATCATCCAAGCCAAAACAAACCACTACTCCGCTCAGATTATCTCCAATGAAGGAAACACCAGATCACTGTTCACACTGCTCAACAGAACTCTCCAGCCACCTGACTCCTTATCTCCCCACCTGTATTCAACTGACACCTGTAACTCCCTAATGCAGTTTTTCAATGACAAAATCTCCATCATTCACCAACTCTTAGATTCAGACTCACTTCCCTCTCTCCCACCTGCACTTCCTCTCCTCCCACCAGCACCTCTGCCACACTGTCAGCACTTCTCTAGTTTCCAACCCCCCACTGACCTTCAAATCTATGACCTCATCCGCAAATCCAAACCCTCTACCTGCCAGCTTGACCCCCTTCCCACCACCCTTGTCAAATCTTGTCTCCCCTCTGTGCTTCCCCTCATATCTGCCATCATTCACTCTTCACTCACCACTGGAACTGTTCCCTCACCCCTCAAAACTGCAGCTATCACCCCTATTCTGAAAAAACCTGGCTTAGACCCCAACAACTACAATAATCTCCGCCCCATCTCCAACCTACCTTTCATATCCAAAATCCTTGAAAAAATAGTCGCCACCCAATTACACACCCACTTAGCTCAAAACTCCCTCTATGATCCTTTTCAATCTGGTTTCCGCCCCCGCCACAGCACCGAAACTGCACTCATAAAAATCACCAACGATCTTCTCACTGCAGCTGATTCCGGTTCACTTTCCATCCTCATCCTCCTCGACCTAAGTGCAGCTTTTGACACCATTTCCCACCCCATCCTCCTTCATAGACTCTCCTCCATCGGCATCACCCACACCCCCCTTCACTGGTTCCACTCCTATCTCTCAGGCCGCACTCAGTTCATCCAGCTCAAATCATTTAAGTCTGACCCCTCCCCAGTCACTACAGGTGTGCCCCAGGGCTCTGTCCTGGGGCCCCTTCTCTTCATCACTTATCTCCTCCCCCTTGGCACCATCTTCCGTAAATACAACATCCATTACCACTGCTACGCGGATGACACCCAGCTCTACCTTTCCAGTAAACCAAACTCCGCACTCCCACCCTCTTCCCTTGTCACCTGCTTAACCGAAATCAAATCCTGGTTCACTTCCAACTTCCTCAAATTAAACAGTGATAAAACAGAAATCCTTCTAGTTGGCACGAAATCTACACTATCCAAAATTGACCGTTTCCCCCTTCTTATCGACAGTTCCTCAGTTTCCCCCTCCCCTCAGGTTAAGAGTCTGGGTGTCATCCTTGACAGCACACTATCATTCAAATCTCACATCAATAACACCACTCGGGCTGCCTACTTTCATTTACGTAATATCAATCGACTCCGTCCCTCCCTCACTCCCAACACCGCCTCCATCCTTGTTCACAGCCTCGTCACCTCCCGTCTTGATTACTGCAATTCGCTCCTCTTCGGTCTCCCTCACAAGTCTCTCCATAAGCTTCAACTGGTTCAAAACTCTGCTGCACGTGTCATCACCAAAACCCCTTCTTCCCACCATATCACTCCCATCCTACAGCAACTTCACTGGCTCCCGGTCACACTACGAATCCAATTCAAAATCCTTCTGTATACTTTCAAAGCTATCCACAACCTCGCCCCTCCATACTTGTCTGATCTTCTCCACATTGCCACTCCAGCACGCTCCCTCAGATCTTCCTCCTCTCTCCATCTCACCGTCCCCCCTGCTCTCCTCAGCACCATGGGGAGCAGAGCTTACAGTCGCTCTGCTCCCCGACTCTGGAACTCTTTACCATCTCACATCCGTAACATTGACTCTCTCCCTCTCTTCAAAACAAAAATCAAAACCCACCTGTTTCAAATTGCCTATCCACCCCACCACCCCTCACCCTAACACTTCCCTTTTATTCTGCACAGTTTTATTTATTTGTTCTTTTCATTATTCATTGTGTTTATTGTTGTTTATTTTGTGCTTTAATGTTGTTTACTCTGTGCTGTGTGTTTTATTTTAACTGCTGTAAAGTGTCCTTGAGTGGCATGAAAGGCGCTTTCTAAATAAAATGTATTATTATTATTATTATTATTATTATATGCCAGAATAAAGATATAGTCTGTAAAAGATATACATACATTTTTATATATGTATATGCATATATTAGTATGTAGATACTGCAGTCTGACTAAAGAAAACAAATGTCTAAAAACAGATTATTTGCACTTTCAGTGTAAAAAAATGTACCTGTTTGTTGTTGTCCAACATTTTTTCCCCCCTCAGCAGCAACGCTCCTCCATATGAAACCTTTCCTCCTCCTATACTTCGGTTGTCTGACAGAATAAAAATATATTTTTATTTAAACTGGTGAACATAGTCTGTACATTAAACAGTTCATCCATTCATTAATCTTCTATACCCGTTTAGTCCTGTTAAGGGTCACGGGGGTCTGCTGGAGCCTATCCCAGCTGTCATCGGGCGAGGGGCAGGGGTACACCCTGGACAGGTCGCCAGTCCATCGCAGGGCCAACACAGAGACAGACAACCACTCACACGCACACTTACAGCCATTTTAGAATCAACAATTAACCTAATTAGCATGTCTTTGGATGGTGGGAGGAAGCTGGAGGTCCTGGAGAGAACCCACGCAGACACAGGGAGAACATGCACAAAGGCCAGCCAGCCTATGGAGTCGAACCGGTGACCTTCTTGCTATGAGGCATCAGTGCTAACCACCTCTCCACTGTTCCACCCACATTAAACAGTTAGTGCCGACAATTCTACTATTTATTATTAAACCCATGCTATGCATTTTATTACTACTCCACCAACAATGTGAAGACCACCTGGGGGAAATCATCAAATACCTCCAAACCAGCTATGTCTAGTTTGGCTTCTTGTGTCAATCTGCCCAACAACCCTGAGTGTAGTTTATTGTCATCTGTGATCACAGCTGGAGGTGAAATTGATATTAAATGAATGATCTGTGTGAAAACCTCAAGTACATCCACACATGAACTGAGAGGATATCACTGAAATGATGAGGAACACTGATTTATCTGTTCAGTTCAGATCATTCAGTCTCTCAGGATTAGTTTGACAGTGAGCATAAAACTAATGGAAAATAAAATAGTAAAATACAACAGATGAAAGGAGGTCTTCTGGCTAAATATGATCCTCTGAGAGAAGATGAGACATTGTGCCAGAATGCACATGGCCATGTGACTGTGATGTGAGAATTATCAGTGACACAATCCAGTTGGATCAGGCTCTGTTTCATTCTGCAAACCAAAGCAATCCTAACCTAACCTGCCCTTATCTTCACCTGAAGCTGCAAACTGAAGAAGCTTGGTAATGCCTTTGATTCTAACAAAGTTTAAATCATAATCCATTTTGAAATCAAACAGTTACTCTTAAAACTCAGCAGTTATCTTTCACTGTTTGGACTAATAACTAATAGCTTAAACAGAAAGGATCAAAACTGATGGAGTAGACGATTTTGCTGAGACACTAATGGAAACCATCTACAGTCTAACACCTGTTTTGAAAGGGATCTGCCTCAGCCATGTTAAACAAGACACAAATAGATGAAGGCAAGGTTTATTCTTGTTTTCCAAAATGTTTGTTATAGCAGATTTTTAACAGAGAGGAGAGGTTGATAATATTCTGAACCAGTTGCAATGCTGGAGCTGCCAACAATGAGGATCAATTATTAAAGAGGCTCAGTTGGGATATCCACATGTCTTCAGTGTTTGTTTGATGTGTTTCTGCTCCTTCTCCTTGCAATCCAGCCTTATGGGTACAGTCTGTGCTTGGTGCTGAAGAGTTCTGATAACCCGTAGTTTGTGTTAGAGATATAATTCCTCCATCGTGTCCTGGGTCGGCCCCGAGATCTCCTACCGGTTGGACATGCCTGAAACACCTCTCCCGGGAGGCGTCCCAGAGGCATCCTTACCAGATGCCCTAGCCACCTCAACTGACTCCTCTCAACGTAGAGGAGCAGCGTCTCTACTCTGAGCTTCTCCCGTATGTCCGAACTCCTTACCCTATCTCTAAGGCTGAGCCCGGCCACCCTGTGAAGGAAACTCATTTCGGGCACTTGTATTCGCTATCTTGTTCTTTTAGGCATTACCCAAAGTTCATGGCCATAGGTGAGGATTGGGACGTAGATGGACCGATAAATTGAGAGCTTCGCCTTTTGGCTTAGCTCTCTCTTCACCACGACGGACTGGTTAAGCATCCGCATCACTGCAGATGCCGCTCCGATCCACCTGTCAATATCCCGCTCCCTCTTACCCTCACTCGTGAATAAGATACTTGAACTCCTCCACTTGAGGCAGGACCTCCTCCCCGACCCGGAGTGTGCAATCGACCCTTTTCCGACTGAGGACCGTGGCCTCAGACTTGGAGGTGCTGATCTTCATCCCAGCCGCTTCACACTCGGCTGCAAAACGCCCCAGCAAGAGCTGGAGTTCGCTGTTCAATGAAACTAAGAGGACCACGTAATCCGCAAAAAGCAGAGACAAGATCCTCCGGTCACCGAACACAATACCCTCCCCCACCCTGCTACGCCTAGAAATTCTGTCTATAAAAATTATGAGCAGAACTGTTGACAAAGGGCAGTCCTGGCATAGTCCAACCCTCACTGGGAACCGGTCCGACTTACTACCGGCTACATGGACCAAACTCACACTCTTTTGGTACAGGAACTGAATGGCTCTTAGTAATACCAAGGAGCACCCCCCACAGGATGCTCCTGAGGACACGGTCGTAAGCCTTCCCCAGATCCACAAAATACACAAAATCCATACAGACTGGTTGGGCAAACTCCCATCTCCCCTCCAGCACCCTAGTGAGGGTAAAGAGCTGGTCCATGGTTCCACGTCCTGGACGAAAACCATATTGTCCCTCCTTGATCTGAGGTTCAACCAACGACCGGACCATCTTTTCCAGCACCCTTGCATAGACCTTACAGGGGAGGCTGAGGAGTGTGATCCTCCTATAGTTGGAACACACCCTCTGGTCCCCCTTTTTAAAAGTGGGGACCACAACCCCAGTCTGCCACTCCAGAGGTACTGCCCCTGATGTCCATGAAATGTTGCAGAGACGTGTCAGCCAGGACAGCCCTACAACATCCAGAGCCTTGACATCTCATCCGCTCCTGGCGCTCCACCACCCTGGAGTTGTTTCACTACCTCGGCAACTTCTGCCCCAGAGATTGGAGGATCCCACCCCAGGCCCTCTGGCTCTGTTTCCTCTATGGAATATGTGTTGGTGGGATTGAGGAGCCCCTCAAAGTATTCCTTCCACTGCCCGATGATATCCCCAGTTGATGTCAGCAGCTCACCACCCACACTGAAAACAGTGTGGGCGTGTTGCTGCCTACCACCCCTGAGGCGCCAGACGGTTTGCCTGAACCTCTTCTGAGCCAATTGATAGTCTTCTTCCATAGCCTCACTGAATTCCTCGCACGTCCGAGTTTTTGCTTCAGGAGCTGCCCTTGCCGCAGACTGCCTGGCCAGGATCACCGTGAGTGGGCTTCCTATATACTTCAGTGTTGAGGCTTCTGTCTTTTTTCCATGTGCACTAGGTAGTCCAGCAAGGCCAAATATTTCCATGGATGTCTTCCCAAGTATACTTAATATTGCTGTCCACTGCATTGGTGGGCTGTGTGAAAGATTCCACCTCCTGTGTCTTGATTTTTTACCCATGTGTCATCCACATGCCTGAAGCAGTAGGTGGGGTTGTTCCCGTCAATGACTTCAGGGCTCTGGTCTCTGGCTCCTCCACATAGAGGTTGACACTGCTGACCCAATAGACTCCTCCATCAAATTGGAAATGCCTGTCTGGAAAAACTCACCACAAAAAAATACACTAATATTTTGTTGGACCGCCTTTAGTTTTGATTACAGCACACATTCACTGTGGCATTGTTTCAATAAGAGTTTGGACTTTCACAAGATTTATTTCCATCTAGTGTTGCATTCATTGTTTGTCAAGATTTTGTATTGATGATGCAAAGTGTCCACCAACAGATCCCAAAGATTCTCAATGGGGTTAAGGTCTGGACTCTGTGGTGGCCAACCCATCTCATGCTCCCTGAACCACTCTTTGACAACCTGAGCCCCATGAATCCTGACATTGTCATCTTGGAATATGATCCATTGATGGAATAACCTGTTCATTCAGTATATTCAGGTAGTCAGCTGACCTCATTCTTTTGACACATAATGTTGCTGAACCTAGACCTGAGCAACTGCACCAACCCCAGGGCATAGCACTGCCCCATAGCACAGGCTTGTACAGTAGACATGATGGGTGCATCACTCTTCTTACCCTGATGCTTCTCCACTCTCCTTCCAGTTTTTAATAATGCGTTGGACAGTTCTTAATCCAGTTTTAGTAGTTTCGACAATCTTCTAAAATGTTTTCTCTGCTTGATACATGCCAATGATGTTCAGAAACTGGAATGGAGGCAAAAATGTCCTCTTTGGCAGCTGTCCTCCATGTGCCTCAATGTCGGTTAATTGCATTTGCACATCACATATGATCTGTACATTGATCGAATGAAAATGTTTGATGTTGACGTTTACAAATTCATCATGTGACGGCTCTTTTATATAAACATGTGTGCAGTCGGTAGCTCTGATACATTGTATTCACATTTATGACAGTTTCCCAGCATCACCTCTAAGTGTCACCAAAACAGCTGAAGAAGCCAGCGTACACCAGCCATGATGTTATTGTAGGCACATACAAGTTTGTGGACATTTCAGTCTTGATAAATCTGAGCGAGTACGTACGGAACATTTTTGTGTGCACGCACTCTTCGTCCATGAGGCCCCTGGTCTCTTTGCAGTGACCCTAGAGCTTTCCTCTCCTGAGTAAAGATGAAGCTCATACTACTGTAACATGTCAGTCATGAAATACAACTAAACTATGACTGCAATTCACATTCATCTGAAAAGGGATCTGCTAATGCTACCAGAGGAACAGTCCAAATCCTCTGCACAGCAGTCAATTAACAACTTAACCCTTGTGCTACCCTCCTGCATGCTCTCTGTCTGTCCATTCACTTGGGGTCCCAGAGACCCCAAAGGTAGCACAAGGGTTAAAGTGGTTGGTTTAACCCTAACCCTTCATGGAGGTTATCAAGCTCAGATGATGCTTGCATATCCATCCCAAACACCACTTTCCTTCTTTCAGCTTGTGGCTCAGACTCATAAATTTGTTCCTCTGTCATGATCCAGAACTACGCCAATGGAAGATCGATCAACTTACAGTAAGAATCACATCCTGGCATTTAATGTCTCAAGTACTGTCTCATAACGTCCACCCTAACCCTAACCCTTTTTTTGTTAGTGTGGAAACTGATGAACAAATCATCTGTACCTCCCAGAGAATACTGTTACTTTGGTAGCTGTATTTATATCATAGATAAAAAAAAGACGTAAATGTATATATGAAACGCAGACAGATCAGTAGACAAAAGCGCTTACTGTGTCTGTAGTTTGCCAGCAGAGTGAATTTAGAAGAAAAACGTGATTGGCAAAAAGCAGGTTGGACTTCTTTCATCACCTGAACGAGAGGAAATGGACATTAAAGCGGGATAAAGTGGACCGGCAGAAGGACGTACAGACAGATACAAAGACTCACCTCCAGAGGTAAGACAGGCCACTTGTCAATGCAGACTTGAGAAGGATAGGCAGGTCCAAATATACTGTGCTGTATAAAATAGAAGGTTTTACATTGTTAGGAAATGCGGCCGAGATAGTGCATGTGTTGCCTAAAACACATTTAGAAATACACAGGACAAGATGTTACAATCCCTTGTGCCGAAATCCCAGGCAAAACACGTTTAGAGGCCCTGTTCGACTAAGAGGCCCTACCAAGCCTACAGTCATATAATATGACCAATAACCTATATTCTACCTAGGCTAACTAGAGGCTGCTGGCTTGTAAGCCCATTGAGCAGCAGAGGATACCTCAAACATTGTAAAACATACCTAACTAAACGCTGCTGGCTTGTATGGCCCGCTCAGCAGCAAACCATGGCTACCAAATACCATGAGAACATGATCTGAACAACAGCAGTATGCAGCATATCATTGGGGTTTTCAAGTGGGCACCTCCCTTCACCGATGTTTCGTTAAGTTAGGCCCACGACACCTCAAGAAGGCTTAACAGTGATTTCCAGCGTCCTGGAATCACCCCCCTCCACACCGCCACTACACAACCCTCTCTTCCTCACCATTCGATGTCTATCAACAACTAGTATGGAAACTAATAGCCACAAGCCAAACAAACAAATCTACCATGCTCCGCTCCGTTGATGCGAGCTGAAGCACATAACAAAAAAACAAATCCATAACAAACAAACAAATCTACCATGCTCCGCTCCGTTGATGCAAGCTGAAGCGCGTAACCACCAAATCTGTGACAAGCAACAAACAAATCAACTGGGGCCTACATGCGGCCTACATGCGGCCTACATGCGGCCTACATGCGGCCTACATGCGGCCTACATGCGGCCTACATCCTTACCTTAGTTAGCTCCCCAGCTAGCATGCTTCCTGCGCACCCATAACCAGTCACTGGCTCTCTCTGCTGCCCGGGACATATTGCTAACCGCAGTCCTCTGGCTTCTTCCTCGTATGCCCATCTCACTCAGCAGAGCAATGACTGACTTTGCCACAAATCCTCAGCAGCCCACTTCTACCGGGCGGACATAAGCCTTCCATCCATTTTGCTCTGCATCTGCTGCTAACTCTGCATACTTAGCTCTTTTTCTCTCATTAGCCTCCTCAACTCTATCCTCCCACGGGACAGTCAGCTCTATGAAATAGACTGCTTTCTCTGGCTCAGACCACAACAGCAGATCTGGCCGTAGTCGAGTGCTAGCTATCTCACCTGGGACAACCAGTTGGCTATTTAAGTCCGCCCTCATCTCCCAGGCTCCTCCTACCCTTAGCTGTCCCGTGTTATGCCTGAAGCCTGCTCCTCTAGCCTTTTCTCCCTCCCGTACAAACTTAATACCTCTATTCTCTCTGTTAACGGCCACGGAATTTACATTCACCCGTTTTTCCTCTATTGCAGCTGCTAAACATTTCAATACCTGATTGTGACGCCAGGTATAACGTCCTTGGGAGAGACTAACCTTACAACCTGTCAGAATATGACTAAGCGTGCAGACACAAGTGCACAGTGGACAGGCAGCATCCTCACCTACCCACTGGTTCAGGTTCTGGGGAGTTGGCAGCACATCATAAGTAGCCCCTAACATAAATCTAATCCTGCTGGCCTCCATGCTCCAAAGCTCTCTCCACTTCACCTTCCTTTTCTCCACACTCTCCCAGTTCACCCATTGACCCTGCTTAGCCTGCGACACTGCCTTCGAGCATCTAACCATTTCCTCTTGCCTCTGTACCTCTTCCACTATCATCTTTCTCCTTTCTACTGCTGATGCCTTGCTCCACAGAGGTTTCCCTGCACACAGTCCTAGGCCTCCACGCCCTTGCTGTACATGGCCTATGATATCCCTATGCTTAAGAGCTGCCTGTGCTTGCTGCACTACCTCTTTTGCCTTCCACTTCCTCCCTGTCTTAATAGTAGGTGCTACGCTCCTAACCACTGGATCCTTTGACTGAGTTAGAGTCATTTCCAGCCTAACTTTAGTGCACTTAAACTCCTCTGTTAGGCAGGTAACTGGGAGCTCCAGTATGCCTTTCCCATACAACGCTGTGCTACTTAAGCAGCGTGGGACACCAAGCCACTTTCTGATAAATGAATTACTCATTCTTTCTAGCTTTTCTACCTTTGAAAGGGCAACCTCGTACACCGTCAGCGGCCACATTAGCCAGGGCAGTAAACCAAATTGCCAGCACCACAGTTTTAGCTTGCCTGGTAGCCCTGACCGGTCTATGCTTGAAATGCCTTGAATCATTTCCTGCCTCAACCCTTCAAACTGCGCCTTATCACTAAGACTTGCATCGTACCATCTTCCCAAACTCTTCACTGGCTTCTCCAGCACTGTGGGAATTACCTCATCATTTATAAAAAACTTCTTATCTACCACTTTTCCTTTAATAATGGAAATACTCCTAGATTTAGTAGGCTTCACTTTCATCCTAGCCCACTGCAGATTGCTATTTAACTTATCCAGCAATCTTCTAGTACAAGGAGCGGTTGACGTTGTTGTCGTCATGTCGTCCATGTAGGCCCTAATTGGGGGGAGGCAAAGCCCTCCCTGCAGCCTTTCTCCACCAACCACCCATTTGGAAGCCCTAATAATGACCTCCATTGCCATTGTAAAGGCTAGCGGAGAGATTGTACACCCTGCCATAATGCCTACCTCCAGCTGCTGCCATGCTGTAGTGTACTCTGCTGTGGTAAAGCAGAGCTGAATGTCTAAGAAGTATGCTTTGACTAAGTTTTTTATACTACCTGGAACTCTAAAGAAGTCAAATGCTTCCCATAACAAACTATGTGGCACTGATCCGAAAGCATTAGCCAGGTCTAAGAATACAACATGCAGGTCTCTCTTCTCTTGCTTTGCTGACTGAATTTGGTGCCAAATCATGCTGGTGTGCTCTAAGCACCCAGAGAAGCCGGGGATCCCAGCCTTTTGCACAAATACATACCTCGTTATTGTTTTCTTGTACAACTAACGGATGCAGAATAGAATTCTTTGACAGATATTTTTGAACTGGTTTGAAGTTTTCTGTTTGTCACGAATTTGCTACATTCAGCCATTATGGTAGCTATGGCTTCTATAATGAGCGTCAGCAGCAAGACTTCATCGTGACACCATGACAGTGACAACAAAAGTATTGGAGGGGCAGTGTGACTGTATCAGGAAGAGCAAAATGGTAGCCATGGCAATGGCTAATAGCATAGTCACACACATTTTCTATAGGAAATACATGTCTAGTAACTGCATGTAGGGTCTAGTTATTGGTTTGGGATTTAGTGTTTTTACCTTTTGTTTTTTGTTTTTTACAACAGGTGATGAAAGCAGCAGCAAAAGCAGTGATGACCACGGAGATTCTGGTGCACCAGTCCTGCCTTGAACCAGTACTGCATCTGCAGCTACTGCTGCAAAAGCAGCTGCTACAAAAAGATCCTATACTTGTTGTCACTGTCATGATGCCATGATGTAGTTTTGTACATGTTTGACATGTTGTCATAATATATCCAAGATTAAGACAATCTTGTCATGATTATGTTTTTAATGTCTGTTTGTTATTAAGCTGAATTATAATTTTAATCAATCTGCATCAATAAGATGAATTGCATACTTGAGATGGGAAATGTGTTTAATTACTATGTTATTCATTATCACCTGTTGTTGCTAATTTGCATCATACCCAAAGTTATACATATGTGCTGCAGTCAAATTAACAATATCTACTTAATTTAGCTTGAAGGCAAAACCACAAATATCTTTTTTCTCATAATTGCATGTGAATTCGGGCATTAAGGGGTTAGCCCCATGAGAATCTGGGATTCTCTGGGATGAATCTGGGATGTGTTGGAGAAGGCTTTGTGTAGTGTCAGATTCCCCCATCATCAATACAAGAAAACATCTTGTATTGATGATGGAAATAAGTATTGTGACATTGCAGAAGCTTATTGAAACAATGCCACAGCAAATGGATGTTGTAGTCAAAGCTAAAGGCGGTCCAACACAAAATATTAGAGTATGTCACTTGTTGTTGTTTTTTTTTTTTTGGTAGTGGCTTTTTTTGGCCATGCAGTGTCGTGTACAAAGCAGAAGGGGTGAACTGCCATTTTCTTTCTGTCACTGTTTTCTCTGATTTTTGTTAGAGTAGGGAGTTAGATTTTTATTACTATTTTTTTTTGCGTGTTTCTTCTGTTGTATGTAGGGTTTAGTGAGTGGTTTGGGATCAAGGTAGTTGGTGTTTTTCTGATGTACGGGTTAGGGTTCACCCTGAAGCAGCACTTCAATATAAATTGTATATAAATCACTTATTATTAGTTGTGTGTCAGGGTGTAAATAAAAGTTTCAGATTTGTGCACATCATCGCCCTCACCTTCTGTTTTATTTTGCATCCTCGAACCCCTAGACCGGGCCATAACAGACCCTAACCCCCCCGATTAATTACACCACAGAATCATTATACCACAGGACTGGGCTTTAGTCAATATAAATTTAATGTGGTCTAAACTGATGTGTATGTCATATTATGGTATATATATATATATATATATATATATATATATATATCCATTTACCTGTATAGGTGGTGATCGTCTTCTGTCACGGTTGAGTATTGGTTGTAGCCACACGCCTCTTTGGTGCTGATTGAGAAGCCATGCCTCCTTCTGTGTGTGCAGCCCCATCCATTGACAGCAAGTTCCACCTACAGCACAACATAGTAATTTCAGAGATTAATACTTTATTTGATCTGAACATTTAATCATTCATTCATTCATCTTATGTAACCGCTTGTTCCTGTTAAGGGTCACGGGGTCTGCTAGAGCCTATCCCAGCTGTCATTGGGTGAGAGGTGGGGTACACCCTGAACACGTTGCCAGTCTATCACAGGGCTAACACGGAGAGACAGACAACCATTCATACTCACACTCACATCTACGGCCAATTTAGAATCACCAATGAACCTAAGCAGCATGTCTTTGGACGGTGGGAGGAAGCTGGAGAACCTGGAGAGAACCCACGCAGGCACAGATAGAACATGCAGACTACACACAGAAAGGCCCAGTCGGCCCGTGGATTCTCACTGTGGAGTATCAGTGCTAACCATCTCTCCACTGTGCTGCCCCCCACTGTATTTAGATTATTGAAAATATTTGTATTTTTTATTTGGTAACACTACTTGACAGTGTCTACACTTATTTATTTTGATCCCATCACAAACGCTGGCATATAAATGGTAAGAATCAGATATGAATCAAATATTTTGTCCCTTACTGGTAATAATGTGTATGGGATTTGACTTTGAAATATCAAAATGTAAAAAAAAAAAAAAAAAAAAAAAAATACAAATCTTTGCCAATATGGAAAAAGCATAATCATCGCTATGGTATCAGTAATAAAAATAACAATAATTGGCAGAGGACACTTTTGTTCCTCTGAGGTTGTTTCTGATCTGTGGAACTCAATCTTTCTGATCTATGGAGCATGTGTGGACTTTCATGTTTCTGATCTGTGAAGCTGCATACTACTCATCTCTGAGTTTTTTCCATCACCCTGCCCCATGCCCAGTGCTTACAGCAGGAGTGCCCACACTGTTTTCGCTTCTGAGCTACCTTTTCAATGACCAACTTAAAGTGATGTACCTATATATACAGTGGTATGAAAAAGTTTGGGCACCCCTTAGGAAAATCATTACATCAGTTTGTCACTTGCTGAGCTTTTGAAGCAGCAACTTTATTTTAACAAATGTTCCACCTTATATGGAAACAGAAACATCTCAGTAGTGAAATCATTTTCATTGGTCCAACAGAAACATTTTTATGTATATTTAAACAAAAATAGGCATGTGCATAAATTTGGGTACCCCAAAGAAATAATTCCATTAATATTTAATAGACCCTCCTTTTGCTGCAAGAACAGCCTGTAGACGCCTCCTATAGCCACTGACAAGTCCCTGAAGTCTGGCAGGTGGTACTTTGGCCCATTCCTCCAAACAAAATGCCTCCAGTTCAGTCAGGTTTCTTGGCTTCCGTGCGTAAACAGCCTGCTTCAAATCAATCCATACATTTTCAATGATGTTAAGGTCTGGGGACTGGGATGGCCATTCCAGAAGATTGTACTTGTGCTTCTGCATGAATTCCTTGGTGGATTTTGAACAGTGCTTGGGATCATTGTCCTGCTGAAAAATCCAACCCCGGCGTAGCTTCAACTTTGTGACAGATTCTTGAACATTCTTGTCAAGAATCTGCTGATACTGAGAGGAATTCATGTGGCCTTCAACTTTATCAAGGTTTCCAGTCCCTGTGCTAGCCACACAGCCCCATAACATGATGGACCCTCCACCATATTTCACAGTAGGCAATAAGTTCTTCTCATGGATTCAGTGTGTTTTTTTCGCCATGCATACCTCCTCTTGTTCTGACCAAATAACTCCATCTTAGTCTCATCTTCTGGCTTGTCCAGATGTGCTTTTGCATTCCTCATGCGACTCTTCTTGTGACGAACACTCAGGAAAGGCTTTTTGCGCATCAGCCTTCCAAAGAGCTTTTCCTGGTGCAAAGTGCGCTGGATTGTGGAACGATGAACAACTACACCATCAGTAGCCAGATGTTCTTGTAGTTCTCTGGAGGTGGTCTGTGGCTTGTCTGTGACCATTCTAACCATCCGTTGCCTGTATCTTTCCAGTATTTTTTTTTGGCCTACCACATCTTTCCTTCACAATGACTGTTCTTCTGGCCTTTCATTTCTGCACCACATTTCTGACTGTGGAAATAGACATCCCAAACAGTCTTGATAATTTCTTGTACCCTTCTCCTAATTCATGATAATGAATTATCTTAGTTTCTTGGTCAGTGGAGAGTTGTTTCGATGCCCCCATGTTGCCAGGAGCATAGGACAAGCACAGCCAGCAATTGCCTCTGTTAAATAGCCTTTTTCATGATTGGTTTTACCTGTCTTTGTAATTGAAGGTCTCACAAGCTAATCAAAGCAGTTTTGGGCTGCAACATGTCAGCTACAAATCCCTACAGGTCTTGAAATCAATGTGATTAAAAGGGTGCCCAAACTTTTGCACATACCATTTTTTACATTTTAATTTATTATAATAAAACTTTGTAATGATACTCTAAGAATTTTGGTCTGGAAAACACTTAAATGTCTACATCTCTGTAGGAAATAAAATCTTGTTGCTGTGATCGTCTTTTATAGCAAATTATTATGAAATCTTAGAGGGGTGCCCAAACTTTTTCATACCACTGTATATCCTAAGTCATATTAATTGTTTCTACAGTGTTGTTAAAAGCTCTATCCATCATTGTATTTATTTTTATCAAGAAAAATTGGTGCACTGCACTCTTCTGTTAAGTATCGGAAGCTCAGCTGAGCTTGTTGACAACAGTCATGTCTAGTTTAGGATGCAGATGCATTCTGATTTAGTTGGACTTATTCAGATGCTCACAGGTCAGTGTAGCTACCTGATTCAACCAGCAGAGGACAGTGAGAGGCAAAAGAAAGGGATGGGATGAAAAAGACGGTGTTTGTGTGTTTTCTTCTAATGATGAATGACAGATAATATTCTCTTCTCTGCTGACAAATTGAATCAGTGTCACACTTAAATGCAACACACAGCAGCAGTGGCAGAGCATGTGTGGATTTGCAGCATCCCCAGATATGACTGAATCCTTCACTCATATCCACTGAAAAAGAAAAATGCGACCGTTAACTTGAATAAAGGTGCAATCAGATTTCTCTCATACTTTGGAGGCAACAAAGTCAATCTAGACTGGTAAAAGACACACACTGACATTGATTCCTCACTCTGTTGTGGTGCAGACAATTAACATCCATACTTTGACAAGTTCAAGGATTAGACCACTACTGTGTTACTTTCTGAAAGTTGGAAATCATTTCCACCCCCTCTCTCAAAATCTGTGTAAATGAGGAGGTTTTCCATTTTGTTGTTGATGATCATGGAATTAAAATAAAAACAAACTGAGCACCAACAACATCCATGATGTCTGGGATGTGTAGAACAATGTCTCAGAGGAGAAATAAACCTGATAACAACACAGCCATCACATCAGTGACAGTTTATTGACTATAGAGGCTCAGAATCTATCCAGGTGCATAATGGGAACAGACTACCAAATGGAAATTGGCTGACTGGTATGTCAGTCAATTTTTCTTTGATAAGCAGCCATATTCTCACTGAGCTAAATAAATGGCATCATGGAAAAATAAGGAGACTTCCATCATCTCTCTGTCTCTTTATCCTGGAGTATTAACATTTCTCAGTGCTTTCAGCCAGGAAATAAAAGAATGATTCATCTGCATCTCAATGGAGATTAAACTGTGTGTGTGTGTGTGTGTGTGTGTGTGTGTGTGTGTGTGTGTGTGTGTGAAGCAGTTTAGTCTAAAATCTGATTGATGTTCTCTCTCTCTCCAGGACGTATGTAGCTACCGATTGAAATATTTCAGTCTAATATTCTCCTTCTCTTCATCCCTCCTTTGCTAATCCCATTTCATTTTTCATATTCCTACCTTTCTTTGACACTTAATCCTTTCTCCTTTTCATTGATCGACCCATTCAAGTTTTCCATAAAAGTTAAATCTGGGATTGAATGTCTTGGTCAGACCAACCAATCACAGATGTGATCAGAGATCAGATAATGGAGGAGCCAACAGACTGACGGATGGGGAACTACCAGACAGGTGTGGTGATACATAATTAGCTGAAACGACTGGAAGGCGGTTGTTCACCTAATGGATGAAGAAAGAATGACACAAGAGCAGACGGCTTTAATCTCCTCCTTATACACTGCATGGCAAAGAAAAGTCGACACCTGGATTTAACTAAGCATATCAGTAACAGCCTCCTAATAAAAATAATTACTGCATGGGCAGTTATGTTCCAGCTGGCAAATTATTTAACCCCAATTAATGGAATGAGTAGATTCTCAGTTCTTAAAGAACTGTGTCAAAACCCTCTGTTTTAGAAGGGTCAAATCATTGGCATGCATCAAGCAGAGAAAACAGCTAAGGAGATTGCAGGAACTGCTAAAATTGGGTTAAGAACTGTCCAAGGCATTATTAAAAACTGGAAGGGACCATCATCATTGATGAAGAATTATGGTTGTAAAAAAAACGTGATTGATCGTGATCAGTGATCACCCACTACAGAGTTCTTGTCTGAGGGGAGAGGTTTGTTATAAATCCTTCTCTAAATTGTGGACTGAGATATATCTACATCAGTTTGAACATAGTTGTCATAAATCGGCTTTTGGCCACAAACATCAGATCTAAAATTATTAATAAACTAAAATGCACTGACTGTGCGTGTGTATGTGTGTCCTGCATCTAATCAGTGATCAGTCTGGTCTTATAACCTGCTGTGAAAATATTCAGTGTGTGTGTTGCAGTGATAAAATGAGACGGTGATTGCAAATTTTATTCGGAAAAACAGGAAGTCAGTCAGGATAATTTATGATGTTTGTCCCAAGTGAACTAGAAGATATAAGAGACAAGGAGAGACAAAGAGGGGTGGCGGGCTGTGGGGTGGGGTGGGGTGGGGTGAGGAGGGATGGGATGGAGTAAAGAAAAAGAGGTGGAGAAGATGGGGAGAGGATGAGATAAAGAAGGAGAGGGGGATGAGAAGGAGGGCACTAATGATGGATGTATGTAGGAAACAGTGACATGGTGTCCAATGTTTGTCCTGTGGACCAGGATGGTTCTTATGATTAATTTAGTTTAAAAGGTCAAATGATCATGTGAACAGAGAGAGTTCTGCTGATCATGGGATGTGATCTTTATTAATAGTCGGTCAAAATTATTTGGATCACTAAAAAACTGTAAACCTGCAGGAGTTTACATTTTCTACCTTGGTTCAATTCAATTTAAACCAAAACAGTTTTAGTTCATTGGCAGAAACATGATGAGTAAAATTATTCAGATGATTCAAACACAGTGAATACACAGACACACACATAGACACTTACTCTTATTCTGTTGCTGATGAAGTGAATCTATAAGTTGAGAACAGATCTACATTGAACACACACTTGATTCTCCAGAGAGGAATTGGGTATTTTCAGAGGCCAAATCATAGCTCATCCATCCATCTGCGTTCATTCTGACGTCTCTGAACGGCATTCATACACGTTCTATTTTCGTTCAAAACTATGCCAGATTTCCAGTGACCCCCCCCCCCCCCCCCCCCCCCCCAAATAAAACACACCGTGAACTGTGCTTAACAGCGCTGCGGAAAGCCATCCGATGTGGCAACAGATTTGCACCGCGACACCGCTCGTCGCCCTGTTGCACAAACAAAACGTCATCACAACAAAGCATGACTGAATCGGTGGCAACTACACATTAGGCAAATACCAGTATCCTGAGGGCTGTCCGCTCGATGCTAACTTAAATTCTCATTCAAAAGGTGTATTTTGATAGCACAAAGATTGTGAACTATGAACTGAGCTAGTTCATTTTAAAGCTTATGAACTATGAACTGAACTAGTTCATGTAGAAAAAGAACTTTCCCAACACTGGTTATGGTTAGTAGTGGAGATAGTGAGTGTGATCATGATTAGTATTGGAGGTGGTAGTTGTGGTTTGACTCTACGGATGTCATTTCTAAAATGTGTCTAGAACAAATCTGTTAATAAAAACAGTGCAGATGTACTGAGTACTCACAGCTTTGTACTTTCAGCAGTGTTTAGGTCCTCTGCATCTGTGCTTGTCCACAACCAAATAACAGAACGAACAAAACACTTCTCAAACTGTAATTCATTACTGTCTGGCTGTCCAAATAGCTCTTTAAAATGCCTGCAACTAATTCAAAATGCTGCAGCAAGAGCATTGACAGGAATTAACCAGAGAGATCATATTACTCCAGTTTTAGCTTCTCTTCACTGGCTCCCCTTAAAGTCTAGAATAGAATTTAAAATCCTCCTCCTTACATCCAAGGCCCTCAAAGGCCTAGCTCCATCATATCTTAAAGACCTCATTGTATCATATCATCCCAACAGATCACTTCGGTCTGAAAGTGCAGGCCTACTTGTGGTTCCTAGAATTTCAAGAAGTAGAATGGGAGGTAGAGCTTTCAGCTATCAGGCTTCTCTCCTGTGGAACCAGCTCCCAGTTTGGGTTCGTGAAGCAGACACTCTCTCTATTTTTAAGGTCAGGCTGAAGACTTTCCTTTTTGATCAAGCTTATAGTTAGGGCTGGACTAAACCATCCCTTAGTTATGCTGCTATAGGCCTAGGCTGCTGGGGGACAATGCACCAAACACATGTTCTCCTTCTTTCTTCTCTCTCCACTCTCGTGTCCTACACTTTCTTTTTCTCTTGCACAGAGCTCCTGTCCTCTAAATTCCTATCTACTACTAGTCATGCAATTCTGTGCTGCTACTATATAGAATGTTTACTGCTGTGTGAAATTAGAAAACCTGACAAACACCTGAATGATACCCTTCGATTTTGATCCAAACTGAGTTTTAATCAGTTCTTTATTAAAAACTGAACAAACTAAAACACAGTAATCACACATACATTATGATTAAATTAAGTCAAAAAGATTATTTCTATATTTGCCTAACTAGATGTTTGACTCCCTGCTGTTGTTTATCATCTGATTTGATTCTGTGTTGCTGTTCATCAGTTAATTTTCAATAACTGAGCTGCAGATTTGTCTCATTGCTGCAGGAAACCAGAGCAGACGCTGTGGTTGCAGCTCCACCGCAGCATGAAATCAGATCGGGCTGGATGTTAATTGGCAAAGAAGAAAAGTAAAGAACAGAGCTGAAGAGGCCTGAGGAGAAATAAAATCTGGTAGATGTCTGACAAGCTGCTCAACACTATCACAGAGACATGTCACACATGTCCCACAGTGTAGCAGGCTACCTGGCTCCAGTAGCAAGTAGAATCATCTGCCCCTTTCTGACACCACCTGATTGTTTTAGAAACAGACAGACAGTTTTTGTATTTTCTGGGCATGCTCAGTAGCTGAATTCATCCCTGGATGTTTAGCGGTGTGAAGCAGAGAGAGTAGTCCTTAAAGGTTTATTTCATGATTTCAACTTCAGCAGTAAAATAACACAACTCTAAATACATTGAGTTCCTAAACGCATCAGGTTCCAGTGATGGCACCATTGCATCTTTATCCTCATTTAAACGTTTCAGTTGTGAGAATCTGACATACAACTTTTACTTTGACTTTGTAACAGAATCAGAACAAAACCAAAACATGTAACAGACCGGAACCAAATCTACACCTCCAACTGAGCCAGAACTAAAAGGAGACCTGAGGACTGGCCTGTAGTCGAGCAAAAATCTTTATTTCCAGTTAATCCGGAACCAACAGAACCGCAATCTGTTCTTTGTACAAATCAAAAGACTGACAGACAAGGTGACCATAATTTGCAACATCCAGTGAAGAAGTAAACGGAGGGTTGTGTAAACAGAAAGTAGCTATACAAGCAAATTAATTTAATTCATTATTTTTCAGTTAATTCACATCTTGTCTATTTTCTGATAGATTCAGGTTGAGGGCACAGCAATAAATCAGACTCCTGTACAGTACTGCTCCAGAACCAGAGTCCAGATCCATAGAGTTTATAAACAGAGGAATGAAAGTCAAACTCACCTGTTGGTGAACTGAGAGACGGGTGGACAGGAGACACAGAGACGAGGGGCATTGGGAGGACGGAGGAGTGGGATGATGAAGATAAAGAGTTTTCTGACTCAGTCTCTCTTGTCTTTGTGACGTCTTTTCTAAAACAAACTGGACACAGAAAAATTACACGATTGTGATCCTCACACACTTCAAAGAATGAATATTCACACATCCCTGTCCTCAGAATAAGCTGTGTCTCTCATACGCTGTCTTTCTGTTTCTGTCCCAGGTATCTTGGAGTTGCTGTGAACTAAGACCATGTGGTCTGACAAATGTTTTAGTTACTGCAGATTTATACCTTCTCTTTAACTTGTTACTGCAGCCACAGTTTAGACAACTGACACGTCTTGATCTCCAGAAGATGAACTGCGTAGATTTGAAAGACTATAAATCTTCCTCTAGTGCCACCCTCAGAAAAAAATGTTAACCTAAATCATCAGTATGTAATTTAATTTTGATTCAGTCTGTCATTGATGAAAGTCCTTCCAAACCTCCAGATGTTATCAAAACGTCACAGAGAACTGAATTATAGTGAAGACCATGTTGATGTTGCCATAGATCTGGTCTGTGGTTGTACTCTCGCCACTGCTTTTACTTTCAGTTTTAATGCAGAACTGTGTGTATGTGTGCATGTGTGTGTTATAGATGTGTTAGCTCATCAGTCCGCCTACACACATTGGTGCTTCTTTCAGGAAACACTGACCTAAATCTGTTGACAGCAGCAGCATCACAGCGACACTAAAACATCTGTGTAAGGATGCTAAATGCAGCTCAGTGCTCTGCTTGTCTTCACAAACACTCATCACAGGAGGAATATATACAAGAGCAGATCCCACTTTAATAATCTTTACTATATCAGTATATGAGCCTGGCTATACACATGTGGAATCCATCATCAAACTACATTCAATGTCGTCTGTATGAGCATCAAAGATTTTAATACACACTGATCGTCTACATGGACAGTTGTCATCTTGGATTTTTCCTCTTCTTGTATGATAGTAATTCATGCTTAATTTAGACCATTAGTTCCATGGTGTAGGCTCATTGTCAGTGGTATTTTGTCAATTCTCTGTTTGCAATTTTCTGTCCAAATTTAGCAGAACTGAATTGCATATTTAGAAGGGCATAATGGCAGGATTCACAGTTGCCATCGCCCTGTTCATTGTGGCTATCCATCTGTTGCTGAAGCCAGAAGGAACACAGTGCAGAGGCCCAAAGGCAGACAACGGCATGAGACACCATGCCTGTCAAGCTTTCATGGATGACGTGATGGTGATGACTCCATCAATACAGGGGACAGAGTGGATCCTGAGCGCAATGGAAAAGATGGCAACAGAGGTCCCAACAATTCAAGATCATGGGATCCAATTGGGATCTCCTGTGCTCTGTGTCTGACCTGTTGCTAACCCCAAGGAACCTGAAGATCTGGGGCAGAGAGGAAGACCCATCCTGCCACCAGTGTGGAGCAGCCTCCGGTACACTGAACCACTTCCTGACTGGTTGTCAGAATGAGATCCTCATGAAAAAAAAAAACAAGAACAAACATCATCCTGAAGAATTTCATAGAGTGTTGGTCATGTTATTGGCAGTGAGTTGAAGACGTTTGTTGCAGTGAGGGACAGGAGGACACTGGACAAACTGTTCTCCGCCATGGGCAGTCCGTCACCTCCACTACGCCAGACAATAGAGGGGCAGCGGAGCTCATTCTCCAACAGACTGATCTAGCTCTGCTCCCACAGTGAACGCTACAGGACGTCACTCATACCATTCTCAGTCAAGCTGGACAACAACTCAACTTTCTGTAACAGATAACTTCATGTTATTCGTGTTAATGGACACTATTGCACCGTACTATCATTCCTGTGTATATATTATGTATTCTCCATCTTTATTTCTTGTACATTAGTTCATATACTAATTTGTAAAGTTTCGCTTACACTGTTTTTATTTTGCTTATTTTCATTTTATCTTTCAATTACTTGTGGTTCTTAAGAGTGTTTTTATTTCCAACTAAGCTGCTGTGACCAAGCAATTTCCCTTGTTTATCAATAAAGTTCATCTAATTCTAAGTCTAAGTGACCACCAGTGAGTGTTCAGCTGTAATAACTGGATGGTTCTGTTAAAACTGGAATGAAATAGTGGAAGTGAAAGAACCAAGTCATTACTGCTCCTAGAAACATTTAGGGCAATACTTGCAGACGTGTATTAATGCCTCTATTCATGCTTGAATGATAAACAAGCCTCCAGTCACTAGGTGGCAGAAGTACTCAAACTAATCAGCAGGCTGCCTGTTCAACCCAGTAGAATAAGTAAACAGGAAAACTGGTGTACCGAGCTGAAAGAGGGTATCACCAACAGGATGCTCATTTTGTGTGCATGACATCAGTAAATAAAAAAACATAGTTAGCCTCGTACAAAGTTGTCCACTACATCACAAAGTGCAGTCACGCAGACTGAACAGTCTTGTTTAAATGTTATAAACTGAGTTAATAAACTGACCTTGGACATATTAGCTCATTTTATTAATACGTTTAGATAATCAAGTAATTGAATGCCAGCAACTCATACAGTGGTTTAAATAATATAGATAAATATTATCAGGTTCTCAATAGTATTTAAATTTGTGGGTTGACCCTTAACAGCTAGCATTAACCATAACCCTGCAGACTTACATGATATTGCCTCAGTAACCTCTAGAAATAAAAATAAAAAAATTCTCCTCAAGCTACAACCATCAGTAGCTTTTGATATTGCCACAATCATCTGACTCAGTTCAAAGAGCTTTAGATAATGTAACATGAGAAAAAAAATTATATGTATATTGAGTCTCCCAGGAATTAACTGCGACCCTGATGTCCAAACAAAGAAGAAAGATTCTGGCTGAAATTAAATAACCTGACCTGGATAAAAAAAATTAAAAAATTAAAAAAATACAGTTGCAAACTCAGGAACACCTTGATGAGGTGAGATCTTACCTGAGAGCAGCGGTGGAGACAACAGCAGGCGGGACCTGTGTGCATGTCCACCTGGCCTCTGTATAGTCTGATTGGTTGGTAGGATGGGTTTGTCTCTCCTCTGGAATATGCTCACTTCCTCTGGTGAGACCCAGCCTTCACCGAGCTGCAACATGTTAACACATTAGCATCTGTGTGTGTGTGTGTGTGTGTGTGTGTGTGTGTGTGTGTGTGCTCTGGAAATTATCACTCTGTGGGGACAAAAATCTGTTTACACAGTCACGTCGTGGGGACCTGTTGCAGAGTGGGGACAAAAAATCAGGTCCCCAAAAGGGAAACCCTTTTAAATGAATAAAGGAGCTATGCTAAAGGTGCCTATGCATTTTTTAGCATTGGCCCATAAGGCATGGTTTTTGCTCATTGCTAGTGTGTGTGTGTGTGCTCGCTTGCACCTCCTGAAGCTTTTTGGGTAGTACTGCACTTCCCGTTCCACACACACTTATTCCAAATATGGTTGGGTGCCACCCACTTCCTGGTCCTCATTACGAAGGATTTATGCAGCAAACAAACACTTTGATAGTTAAATGGAATAGAAGAGGACAGAGACGGTTGTTTGCAGGACATACCAGCTAACAAGCCTTGACTTTGCCCTTCTAAGCATCAAAAGTGAAACACAAAGTAAGTACACTTGTGTAATGAACTGAAGACTTAGTGTTTAATGCTAAAAAAAAAATTTAATTAGCTCAAGTGTGTTGGATAGCTAGCTAGCTAGCTCAAAATAAACACAGAAGCTGTGTGGAGACCTACAATGTTTAACTATAATTTTCTAGCTAGCTGCATGCAATTCAGTGGTATTTTGTAGCTAGTTACAGCTATTTAATTAATTATAGAAGAGAGTGTGGAGAGTTTAAATTTTCTAGCTAGCTGCATGCAATTCAATGTGAACTATTTCACAGCTAATGAATGCTAACAAAAGCTGTTTCTAAACAATGTGATTCACAAAAGAATGTAAACAATTGAATTATTAAAACAAAATTGTCAAAGTAACTTTTGTAACTGTTAGACTAAAATTAAAGTAATTGTATATTTATCGGTTGAGCAATATTGTAAGTTAGGTTAGTTTTCAAATTGCAAAGTAATTATCCTTGTGATGTTGTGAGATAAGTGACACATTAATTAAAATAAATTAAAGTGGGATGCTTTTGTATGTGTCATTTATTAATTATTTCACATTGTATATGGACAGGATCTGGAATATACAGTCAGAAAAGGCAGTAGAGTGAAGGGGAAATCGCATGGTAAGAAACTGTTATTGTAACTAAAGCATTTTTTTATTTCCTTAGAGTTTTGATATGCCGCTGTGGATCAGTCCACTTAAGGATGCCATCCATCATATTAATACAAAGACGGACAAAACATCCAAATTAGAGGTGAAGTACATCAATGCAGTGAAAGGTAAGGCAGTGTCTGATCTGATTCACCTGTTTAAAATTATTAATACATACCATCATTTTCTGGTGTCTGAAATCAGCCATCATCTGTTTTTGGGTAATGCTCAACGTTGTTTTTGTACTACATATTAGGAGAAACAATGATATTGATTAAATTAACAGGTTTTGATGTTTGATATGGGCATTTTTGTTGTTTTTTACAGGACGTGGTATATTTGCAAAGCGTTCCCTTGGCAAAGGAGATTTTGTTGTTGAATATAGGGGAGATATGATAAGTGATGCAGAATCCCAGAGAAGAAGAAAACTTTACCACGCATCATGTGGTGCATTTATATTTGCTTTTAGCTGGAGAAAAAAAACATGGTGGTAAGACTAATTTGCATCCTAAACTAACCTGCATATTTTAACAGGCAGTAGTATAAATTATAATAATATACCATTTTGTTGTGACATCCTGTAATATGTTTGATTCCTCTTTTCTCCTGTTTCTATCTTTTTTAAGTATTGATGCATCTAGAGAAGATGGGTCCTTTGGCCGCCTTGTTAATGATGAGCACAAAAGTCCCAACTGTAAAATGAAAAAAATTGAAGTTAATGGAAAACCTCACCTTTGTCTGTTCGCCTTGAACGACATTAAAGAAGGAGAAGAAATAAGCTATGACTATGGAAGTGCAGACTGCCCATGGAGAACACAAGTATGTTTCCCAATAAACACTGAACTGAAACTCTGATAGTGAAGCAAAATGTATCAAGTAGTGTTATTCATCTATATTAAGTGTTTCTATTAGTAGGTACATTCAGGTAATTAGTACTGATAGATTTAAAAATGAAATGGCAGTACTTTAATTCAGTTACATATAACATTTGGGTTTCACAAGTTTCAGGTTAAAAGTATTTAAAAGTGGTCAAAACACATCTAGAATAATATGTGTTACAGATGACCACCATTGCAGCTACTACCAAGGAAGTGGATGACTCCCATTCCTCCTCTGTGCTAAAGTCTCAATTGGATGATCCAACTACACCAGAGAACACTACTGAACAGGTATGTTGATGTTCATCACTTCAGATTTGATCTCACAGTCTGTCTTTGTCATTTTCTATGGTTTTAAGAAGCTAAAAGCAGGAAGGAAGTATATTATAATAAGAATCTACTGGTAATAATGACAACAAACAGTTTAATGTAATGCATCTAGAAGGTCAGTGGTAGAGGGGTATTCAGGGTAAATTTCAGCCTTCAAAAGAGTTTATTTCTTAGTTAATTATTATTTTATTCTAAACACTTACGACGTCCCCACAACACACATTCAGACTGTGTGTGAGCACAAACTGTGGATTGAAAATTGGACCAAACTGGTCCCCACATGGAAGTCTAACATTGTGTGTGAAAGGTCCCCACAGAGCCTGTTTCTTTACAGATGTGTAAACACAGATTTAGCATTGCTGGGCATGATGAAATGTTCTATTGTGTATTGAATTTTTATTTTTCTTAAATTGGCATGTTGGCATGCATCTTGTCTTTAAGGTTTTAACTTAGCAAGTAGTCTTTCAGTTGACATCATAAATATATGTGTTACAGATGACCACCATTGCAGCTACTACCAAGGAAGTGGATGACTCCCATTCCTCCTCTGTACTAAAGTCTCAACTGGATAATTCAACTACACCAGAGAACACTACTGAACAGGTATGTTGATGTTCATCACTTCAGATTTGATCTCACAGTCTGTCTTTGTCATTTTTTATGGTTTTAAGAAACTAAAAGTAGGAAGGAAGTATATTAAGATGAGAATCTACTGGTAATCATGACAACAAACAGTTTAATGTAATGCATCTAGACGGTCAGTGGTAGAGGGGTATTCAGGGTAAATTTCAGGCTTCAAAAGAGTTTATTTCTTAGTTAATTATTACTTTATTCTAAACACTTACGACGTCCCCACAACACACATTCAGACTGTGTGTGAGCACAAACTGTGGATTGAAAATTGGACCAAACAGGTCCCCACATGGAAGTCTAACATTGTGTGTGAAAGGTCCCCACAAAGCCTGGTTCTTTACAGATGTGTAAACACAGATTTAGCATTGCTGACCATGATGAAATTGAATGTTTTTCTCTTAAACTGGTATGTTGGCATGCATCTCTTCTTTAAGGTTTTAACTTAATAAGTAGTCATTCTGTTGACATCATAAATATATGTGTTACAGATGACCACCATTGCAGCTACAAAGGAAGTGGATGACTCCCATTCCTCCTCTGTGCTAAAGTCTCAGTCGGAAGATTCAACTACACCAGAGAACACCACTGAACAGGTATGTTGATGTTCATCACTTCAGATTTGATCTCACAGTCTGTCTTTGTCATTTTCTATGATTTTAAGAAGCTAAAAGTAGGAAGGAAGTATATTAAAATGAGAATCTACTGGTAATCGTGACAACAAACAGTTTAATGTAATGCATCTAGAAGGTCAGTGGTAGAGGGGTATTCAGGGTAAATTTCAGCCTTCAAAAGAGTTTATTTCTTAGTTAATTATTACTTTATTCTAAACACTTACGACGTCCCCACAACACACATTCAGACTGTGTGTGAGCACAAACTGTGGATTGAAAATTGGACCAAACTGGTCCCCATATGGAAGTCTAACATTGTGTGTGAAAGGTCCTCACAAAGCCTGTTTCTTTACAGATGTGTAAACATAGATTTAGCATTGCTGGGCATGATGCAATGTTCTATTGTGTATTGAATTTTTATTTTTCTTAAATTGGCATGTTGGCATGCATCTTGTCTTTAAGGTTTTAACTTAGCAAGTAGTCTTTCAGTTGACATCATAAATATATGTGTTACAGATGACCACCATTGCAGCTACTACCAAGGAAGTGGATGACTCCCATTCCTCCTCTGTACTAAAATCTCAATTGAATAATTCAACTACACCAGATAACACTACTGAACAGGTATGTTGATGTTCATCACTTCAGATTTGATCTCACAGTCTGTCTTTGTCATTTTCTATGGTTTTAAGAAGCTAAAAGTAGGAAGGAAGTATATTAAGATGAGAATCTACTGGTAATCATGACAACAAACAGTTTAATGTAATGCATCTAGAAGGTCAGTGGTAGAGGGATATTCAGGGTAAATTTCAGCCTTCAAAAGAGTTTATTTCTTAGTTAATTATTACTTTATTCTAAACACTTACGGCGTCCCCACAACACACATTCAGACTGTGTGTGAGCACAAACTGTGGATTGAAAATTGGACCAAACAGGTCCCCACATGGAAGTCTAACATTGTGTGTGAAAGGTCCCCACAAAGCCTGGTTCTTTACAGATGTGTAAACACAGACATGAATTTGTTGGCCATGATGGAATGCTGTATTATGAATTGCATTTTTTTCTCTTGGCATGTTGGCATGCATCTCTTCTTTAAGGTTTTAACTTAACAAGTAGTCATTCCATTGACATCATAAAATATGTGTCACAGATTACCACCATTGCAGATACTACCACCATTGTAGCTACCACCAAGGAAGTGGATGACTCCCATTCCTCCTCTGTGCTAAAGTGTCAGTCGGATGATCCAACTACACCAGAGAACACCACTGAACAGGTATGTTGATGTTCATCACTTCAGATTTGATCTCACAGTCTGTCTTTGTCATTTTGTATGGTTTTAAGAACATAAAAAGAGGGAGGATATATATATATATATATTCACATTCATGGAGGAGACACTTTCCCCTACTGAGAGGAATGATATGCCACCATCTCCCAAACGACACAAACCATCATTATCTGATGTCAAGATGGCTTCAGGAGTCAGTGCTCAGGGGCCTTCCTCCAAAGGTGTCTTTACACATGTCTCAGTTGCATGTACACAATTATGTCTGCTAGAGTGGGGCTAATAACATTAATGGCTCTAATAGCTGACACATGATTTACTAAACTAAATGACTAAAATGTATTCCAACTACCTGTCCAACTATGACAGCCAACCTTGTGTGGCTGTCATAGCTATAATCTAAATATCTAAATAATAGTGCAGAAATCTGTAGTTGCTGAAGTCACAATCACTCAATTTTTGCAGTTTAGAAGTGTTTATCAATTTCACACAAATGTTGATAGAGAAAATTATTATTTTTTTGTTAAAAACCTAAATGTATTAGTATTTCATGAATATATAACAAGTGCACCCACTGTAATGACAAGATTGACTAATTTATTGACTAGTAAGAACCATGCACTTACTTACTGGGACTGCCAAATGGATTAAATAATTCTACTGACTAATTATAATTAAAAACCAATACTGCAATAAATGAATTGGGTATTCTCAACATTCTGTTGTATATGTAAAGGATACTGTATCATTTACATTTTTCTGATATTGTCCATAGAACCATCCACAAAGGAGACACTTCTCTTCACTGAGGGGACTGAAGTGCCAGCACCATCCAAAAGATGCAAACTTCCATCATCAGATGGAGAGATACCTCCAGGAGTCAGTGCTCAGAGGCCTTCCTCCAAAGGTGTGCTTTTTCTGTACATGCTGGCTTTTGGTGTTCAGACTGAGAACTCCAGGCCATAATTCTAGAATATACTCTCCCTTATCCCTTTGTTTACACATTTGTTTTTTGTTCTGACCACTTTAAGGTAACAACACTGCTCAGAAGAAGAAAACACCCTGGCAGCCGACAGAGGTGCAGACGGTGGAAAGGCATATGGATCGGTTCATCACATCTTGTACCAGCAAAGAGCGACTGTGAGAAGTGTTTGAAGGGTCTGTGGTATTGCCGAGTTTGAATTCTTGACTTGAAGTTTAAAGTTTCAAAGTTAGTCAATAAAAGCTAATTCTGCAATTTAAACGTGAGTGTGATGTCATTAAATTAGAATAGTTGGTAGCAGTTTTAATATATTGGTATTGAGCACCTGACCATTGTGTTGTAGTTAACTCATGCTGGTGCTTGGCTATAATTATATAGTTAATTAATTAACATAAAGTTAAATATAGTTGGTTTGACTTGTTGCTGATATGACTCATTTGTCTCAATAATGCTTAATGTTTTTGCCAGGTCCCCACTAATCAAGCAGGAACTTGTGTGAATAATGCAAATTATATGTAAATTATGTCCCCATGAGCCATGTTGACTCGATATTTTCCAAGTCCCCACATAGCACGGGGATAACACAACTTCATGATTTCAGGTTTTTAAGGTCGTGTATATGCTAATGGGACTGAGATTAGTATACTTGATTTTTTTCAGCTCTTGGGGACCTTAAGAAAGACTGGTCCCCGCAAGTGATGATCATAAAGTTGGTCCCCATTCAAGATGGAAACCCGTATGTGTGTGTGTGTGTGTGTGTGTGTACCTTTGGGGGAGGACGATGAGGATGAATAGGTGAAGACCAATAGAACGGTGGGAGCAGAGGAACGACTTCAACGGCTGGGCGTTCCCACTGAAACAAAACAACACAAACTAAAAGTTGCACACATTAAAGAGTATAGGTCAAGAGCACAGATCAAGAATAATCTCTTTAAAGTGTGTTTAATGTCACATTTTGGAATTCCAGTCGGTTTTCTTTGTTCAACAAAAACACACTTTAAAGAGAAAAATCACATCAGAAGGTCTTCTGATAAGATTTTACTGGAGTCTAAGCAGAGAGAATTAAAGAAGAGTGCCATGAGATAATTAACATGCCACCAATAATTAACAGACAATTATTCACTTTGCCCTCAGGGATCATTAAAGTTTAATCTTATCTCTAGACTGCAGAGGAGGCCAAACTCACTTAGCGACACTTCAGATCAGACTGCAGAAGCAAAGTGAGGACAGAAGTGTTTTCAATCTATCAGTTGAAATATAAATCTACACCAAGTTTGACGGATAGTATCATATTAACAAATGAGATGAAAGACAACAGGTGCTTTCAGATTCTACATGGGTGAATTACATTCATCATTCTGGAATGAATTAATGAATTAATGAACCGATCCCAGTCTGACGGTCTGATGTCATGTAGACGAGAACCATAACAAAAGCTGCTCCCAAACAGGGAACTCTTGGGTATATGAATGGACTCATAATATTTCAGTAATTCAGTATCAGTTCTTGTTTATTCCGATGAAATGAATTGCATCAGACATGATGTACCTGTACCATGTGTGTGTCAGGTATCCACCAGACAGGGGGGTAGAGCACCAGAGGAGGTGTGGCCTGGTATGTGGCTGCTGACCATCTGGCCAACCACAAACAATGAGGGGCGGGGTCACTGCTGATGGAGAGCCAGGGTGTGGTGGTTACCATGCCGACAGGCTGACATTTAAACCTGGAGACCGGCAGCATCACGATGACTTCCCCACCTGAGAGCCATTTACATGGGTGATAATGATTTTAAGTCAAAAACAATTAAAAAAAAGCACATCATGTAAAAATCATTAGAGTGTCTAGGTACCTTATCCAAACTTAAAAACTCATTTAGAAATATTGTTTGGGGGCTGATTCATCCATCTGACTCTGAAAATGTTGCATGTTACTTTGAGAACATTATAATATACTAAGTTATACTAGAACTGATAGTAGTAAATCGCTATCACCTGACCTCCTGCCATGGGTGCAACACCCCCACAGTCCCCCAGACATGAAAGCCCACTGGTCAAGTTAGACTGATTGACAGCTATCCAGCCAATCACAGCCATTTGATCAAACCCACTAGTCCAGGCCGAAAGTAAACAGTTCCATGCTAACACAGAGCTGTCTGCCTTCACTCACTGCCACAGACAGCGAACAGAGCAAAGGTATAAAGTGGTTATTAACTTAGTTAATAATGTAGAATTTTCTCTGTAAATAACTAAACTATATCTTGCTTTGTGGCACGTCAGCTAATATTAAGCAAGCTAGGTGGCACACAAAGTTAATGCAAGCCCAGTAAAATGAATGGTAACTGACAGTTTTATACAGACATCCACTGATTTGGATATTATTCAGCATCGTCATTATTCTTTTTGTTAGGAATGTAAAAGGAAGAGGCAGCAGAAGATTGACTTCTTCAAGTGTATTGTCATGTAAGTTCCTATATGACAGGGGGAAACGGAAAGCTAGCTGTCAATCCATAAATACTTGCACTAATTCAGTTTAGTTTTGTACTAGTACATATTCTTGCATTGGTGCCATGTAGTGTTCAGTTACATAATTTAAAGCTATTTGTTTAAAACCTTCTTTTCAATGAAGAAAATCCCCTACATCAACATATTCCCTACATCATCCCTGTTACTGCTCTCAGAAACTAGAAAAGAATAGAAATGAAAACAATGAACTAATAAGAGGAATACGATAATAATATAGAATGTGATAAAGGCTGGGATTCATACCATCCCACTTGTATGCTTTAGTCAGATATGTGTATTTATGACAGATGTATGTTTATCTTGCTGTTCTCTTTCTCTGTCTGTACCCGGCTGGCCTTAGGCAGATGGTTCCTCCATATGAGCTGGTTCTGGTTCTGGTTCTGGTCAAGGTTTCTTCCTGTTAAAAGGGAGTTTTTCCTGCCACCGTAGCCTTCAGGCTGCTCTGGGGGTTTCCGGCCGGGTCTTGTAAAGCGTCTTGAGACAATTTGTATTGTTATTGACGCTATATCAATAAAACTGAATTGAACTGAATTAAAACAGAACAACAAAATATATGTGAAATTATTAATACAGAGCAGATACAAGAACAACAAAAGAAATGAATGTTTCCTCATCAAAATCAAGCCTAATGTTTGGTCTAAGTTTACGTCAAATATTTCAACACTTCCATGTTCAGGATTATCAACATTGAGTTCTTTATGTAGGATGAGAAAGGGAAGTGCAGGATAAAGGAGAGTATGGAGAAGATGAGGGAAAGAACAGGAGAGAAGTTGGAGAGAGAACATAAAAGAAGATTTTAAATCTTAAGTATTGTTATATATACATAATTAAACACAAAAAGCTTTATTGAGTTTAAGGTGTTTGATCTTTTTTGTGCCAACTTATATTTCCATTGAAGCTTTGAAAGAAGAGTCTGAAGTAAATAAAACACAACTTACAGTGTAAATGTCTGTCAGTTGAGAGCTTTTAGGCAAAACTGAAATCATGATGTTTAGAGATACTTATCAGACGTTATTGGCCTGATCAGACCGGAAACTAGTGTTAAATAGAATTAAAGAACTAAAAGAGGGCGGTAAAGAGGGTTAAAGACATTAAATGTAAATAACTTAATAATATATATATAACAGCTGTGTAACAGATTTAACTGAATGTATCAACTACGTCTATATAAGCATCTTTCTGATTGACTTCAGGGATGAAGTTTCTAGGTCTATAGACTCTTCATTGAGGCTCTTTATGAATCTTTATTATTCCACTTATGCTTTGGCTGCATCCACACCCCAACACCATCAGCACACACACATCCACAGCTTCTCATTTACCTCTAATGTCACATTCAAATGAGACAAAATGTCCCCGAAAAACCTAAAGACTGAACCAAGGCGCTGTGACGCTGAGGATAATCAGTCATTTGTGTCAGTGCCTAAACAGAAAGAATCAAAAGAATCAGAGCTGAGCTTTATGGGTCCATAATTGACCTGATGAAGTTAATGCAGAATGAATGATTAATACTTGTGAGCAGTAGCCCGCAGCTGTCACGGCTTACGGGCTCATTTAAGATAAAATACCTGCAGAGCTTCTCCAGCTTCTGCCTCGGTAAACTGCTCCTCACACCGGGACCGCCGAGCGCCTCCGGTCCAGGCACGTCCAAAGCGTCGGCTCGATCCTACAGCTGCAGCTCAGGACTTCAGCGAGGTCTGCAGATCCTCCTCCATCTGGTAAAGGCGGAGGAATAAACACGACGTTAAGATACCTCCAGACAGACAGACACCGGAGAGACACACACACAGAGTCCAGGTTCAAAGGGACAGACCCGGCGTGTCTCATCCGCGGAAGATAGAAAAAAAAAACAAAAAAAAAAACGCTCAGTTCATCATTGTGGCGGAGTCTCTCTCTCTCTCTCTCTCTCTCTCTCTCTCTCTCTCTCTCTCTCTCTCTCGCTCGCTCGCTCGTCGTGTCCGGTACAATGTGATTACAGCTCCGGTAAATGGAGCCCCTGTCAGATCAAAGAGTCGCCTATCAGTGGGTATGTATATGTATATCAGTGGCGGCTGCTGGTCTTTCAAATAGGGGAAGCCCGGTTTTGTAAAATTGGCCAATTATTACATCATTAAATTTATGTCTGTGAAGGTTCTCAGTCATCCAGGTCATGGTAATCCAAAAAGTTTCAAAAAAGGCAACTGGACTTGTAGACTCATCCGAGCTTGTCACGTGCCGATCTGGGTTGATTTGGACGGGGTCTGAGCCGGTCGGCCACGATGATAGGAGACGCTATCGGTTGCCAGGGGCAACGCCCTCAGAATTTAACGGAGGAGCGACGAAACATTATTTTTGCGCGTTTATTATTTCGGCGGGACAGATACAAGAAAAGTAAGAAAGTAAAGCAATGGAGAAAGTTAAGGGGAAAGAAAATGGACCTTACAGGGACAAGCTTACATAAAACAGCAAAACAGCGGTATTTGGAGAAGCTGTAGCATGACGACAACTCCTCACTCTCTATAGTCTTAAAGCGCTGTCAATCACGACGAGCTCCAGCCACGTTAACAGTTCATCCAATCATCATAGAGAAGTTCGGCGTCCAGGTACATCCCACTGCCCATTGACTCCCAGAGACGCCCGGCTTCCCTGGAAGTGACGATTTTGGAGCGTTTATCCAATAAACGTCCAGCTTTTTTGCCCTGAGATCGGCCCATTCTGAAGCTCCATTGAAAGTCCATTGAAGCCGAGCATCAGTGGGTTTTTAAACAGACCGTGCCATTACAGCAATATGAGAAAAAAATCACGATAGACGAACGGATAAAACTTATTAATGATTGTGTTATTATAAGAAGTAGCCATGAAGTCAATCATGTTCTAGCACATTTTAGTTTGAGTAGTAATGTAAATTCGTAGTATTTAACGAAATTGCCAGCGATATTTTAGGGGAGGCTGAGCCTCCCCTGTAGTCTTAGAGCAATCGCCTCTGATGTATATGTATATGTATATGTATATGTGTATGTACACACCCACTGATAATATTAATATACAAATTTTGAAACTCTGAAATACGTAACATGTTAAAAAATGTTATATAATCATATTATTAAATTATAAATATTGTTGTATAACTAAACACACAAAACTTTGAGTTGATTCCAAAACATTTTAAATGTTTAATCTTCATTTTTTTGTACCAGCATTTATGTCCATTGAACCTTTTTTAAAGTCTGGAGTAAACATAAAACACACATATTGTAATTCAGTATCATCCATGGAAGTCTTTGCTCTACAGGCAGTCGGTAAACTGGTCTATCCTGTGTGACGTTCTTTAAATTGGTCAGCACAAGTCACTGAAGGGACTTGATGATATACAGACATGAAAGTGGTCATCCTGTAGTCACTGAGTCCTGTGATCATGGCTTTCCTCAATTTAGCTAAAATTCTAAATATTACCAAATGCTTTATTTAAGTATTACTTCAATAAAACTTCTACTACTGTGAGAATGAGGCAGAGAAACTGCTCATATTACAACTGTGTTGTAAGCATATCCAAAATACTAATGAGATGACAATTTAGAAACACACAGTTTTAAGATGATCCGTTTTATGTCTTTGAATTGAATCAAAGGACATGAACCTTTCAGACCAACAGAGGAGTTGAGACTCATCCGTGTTGACTTTATTAATACAAACGTTTTCTCCTCCCCAATCTCTGATGAAGCACCACCCCTAATCCTAACCCTATCTATCTATTTATGTTTGTCTTCATACCTAATGCTGATCATGACACATACACAGGTGTAATTCAACTGTGACCAGTTATCCTAGGGTTTGGGGTTCTACTCCAAGAGTTTTATTTGATTTTTCTCCAAGAAAGAGCAGGCAAGATGACATTATAAACAATGAAGTTTCTCTCATGGTTAAGAGTTTGTAAAACAGAGTATCCAAATCTTGCATATAAATTTCTGGAAAGGGTTAGCAAAGATCATCAAATACCCTTGACTGTATTAAATGACAACACATGTTTTTTTATATGCAGAGACACTTAACTAGACTTAAAGAGACAATTTGCCATCAGTCACCAAGACACCTGCCCAGTTCAAACATGTAGTTTCTGCTTCATTTAATTTTGGTCAGCAACATGAAAGTTGGTCTTTAATGTAGCAGAGAGTTCACAGATTTCAGATCCACACATGTCATTGCAGCTGTATGCTCTTAGAAGGGTCAGTCATCCAGTCTGTGTTCTCTTCAGTAGGGAATAATGTTAGAGCTCCAATATTAAAGAGCATTGAGGTGTAGAAGACAGATGAAGCGTTAGGTTAGGAACTGATGCTCAACTGATGAACCTGAGTTAGAAAATTGCTGAATGTGTTGCTCCATTCTGGGACTGATGACTGGTGTAAAGTAGGATTAAAGAACTAAAGCCATGTTGAGACAAGAGGGACGTGAAGAGGTGTTTGATGTTTAGAACATAGTTTAACAGCTCAGAATGTGAGCTGTTAAAGATTCTACATCTAACATTGTGTATAAATAACAGTGTGTTAATAACAGACAGCTTTCTTTCTATTACTTGAACAACTCTGGATGTTTTGTCATGAACATTTTTAATAAAGAAACCAAGACTCTACTCTCTGCGTTTTGACATTGTTTTAAATGACTTCTGGTCACACACACACAAAAACACAGTATAACACACACACGCACACACAGAATAACACACACAGTCAGTGTTAGTGAGGGGTGAAATTGAGTTGTTTCAGTCAAGAGACTGGGTGTAAAGAATAATAGAGAAAGAGAGGACGAGAGAGGTTGACATATTACAGTGAAACACTTTCGGACCTTCTCTTTTCCTCTATTAAACTCCCTTTCTTCTGTTGTCATATTGTGATTGTAAAAGCTGTTTAATAAGCTGCAGTTGGCATGACACTGCAAAACTCACCCATTACCTCCCAGCTGTCAGCCAGCTGTGATTGGCTACAGAGTTTCCTCAGACATAATTATCTCTCGCTTTCCCTATCCTCTCTGCTTCTCTCCTCTTTTCCACCTTTCCCATCACCATGGAGACAGAACAGGCTCCATCATGCTGTAGTATTACCGTTGGTTACCGTGGTGGTGTATCCAAAGAATTTCTCTCACCATCCCAAAATATGACAAGGGATGATAAAGGAACTGAACTTGTAGATTTTTAGAGAAGACGTTTCATCCGAGTAGCTTCTTCAGTTCTAGGGGACTGGTGGGAAGTCTGAGGTTTGAAAAAACTAGCTTGTTATGCTAATAACCAGAAACTGGTGCAGCTAAATTCCATTAACGACTGGGTACTTACCTGTTGTAGAGGGGGGGACTGTTTTTGTCCCTGTCCTCTTCCCTATGAATGGTTCTCTAACGACTCTTGTCCGTCTGAGGCCTCGTCCACACGTACGAAAACGATCTTTTTCCTAGCTGTTTCCCTGGCATTGTTTCAAGAATATCTGCTTCCAGATGGATCCGTCTTAATACGACTCAAAACACTACTTCATATCCCAGGTCTATAGGCAGCGCTGTTTCGGTTTCAAAATCTTCAGTTTCCCCTGTCCACACGGATCCACAAAAAGTGCGTTTACAAATTTTTCCACCCTGGGACCTGGTTTCAAAAAAAGTGCGTTTTAGGGCTATGCGTTTACGGGATTCGTCCGGACGATAGGCCAAAACGATGAAAAACATCTGCGTTTACGCCAAAATGCGTTTTCATGTGGACGGCCCCTGAGGCTCCAGCGTCAAGGTGTGAATGAGACTTAAACTTCTTTGGGACAGAAGTTCAAACTGTATTGTAAATAGATGGCAGATTAAACCTCAGATCTCCTGTGAGAGCCAACTCATCAGGAAACAATTCATTGGCCCACCTACACCTGAAGGACAAAGGACACTCCTTTGAAGATAACAGCGTCCAAATCTTAGCCAGAGAGGACTGATGGTTTGAAAGAGGAGTAAACTTAGTTCAGCTCTAAACTTAGTTGCTCCTCTGAAAAAGAAAGTCATGAATCGGAGGAGGCTAGCTCCCTGGTATAATTCGCAGTTACGCTGTTTAAAACAGGCAGCCCGAAAGCTAGAAAGAATTTGGCATTCCACTAATTCTGAAGAAGCTCACATAGCCTGGAAAGATAGTTTAACGACTTATAAAAAAGCTCTCCGTAGTATTAGAACAGCATACTATTCATCATTAATAGAAGAAAACAAGAACAACCCCCGATTTCTTTTCAGCACTGTAGCCAGGCTGACAAAGAGCCACAGCTCTGTTGAGCCATCTATTCCTTCAGCCCTCAGTAGTAATGACTTCATCAGCTTCTTTACCAATAAAATTGTTGATATCAGGGAAAACATTCAAGGCATCGTTCCGACGACTGTCAAAGATGTAAGTACAGTGACTTTAGAAATTTCTGTTAGACCTTATCAACATCTGGAATCCTTCTCCCCAGTAGATCTTCTCGAGCTATCTTCAACAATTAAAGCATCTAAACCATCAACCTGTCTTCTAGATCCAATCCCAATTAAATTGCTCAAAGAAGTTCTTCCATTAATTAACACCTCCATATTGAACCAGATAAATTTATCTTTATTAACAGGATATGTGCCTCAGTCTTTTAAGATTGCTGTAATTAAGCCCCTACTTAAGAAAGCCACTCTAGATCCAAATGTTTTAGCCAACTATAGACCAATCTCCAACCTTCCTTTTATTTCCAAAATTCTAGAAAAAGTTGTTGCTAATCAGTTTTGTGACCACTTAAACAGGAATGGTCTGTTTGAAGAGTTTCAGTCAGGTTTTAGAGTTCATCATAGTACAGAAACAGCTCTGGTTAAAGTTACCAATGATCTCCTCATGGCTTCAGATAGTGGACTTGTCTCTATACTAGTTCTGCTAGATCTTAGTGCTGCATTTGACTCTATTGATCATAATATTTTACTACAGAGACTTGAAAGTGAGATCCAGATTAAAGGAACTGCATTAGATTGGTTTGAATCCTATCTGTCTGACAGATTCCAGTTTGTTCATGTCAACCACGTTTCCTCTACTTATACTAAAGTAAGCTATGGAGTTCCTCAGGGTTCTGTGCTAGGACCAATACTCTTCACATTATACATGTTGCCATTAGGGAAGATTATTAGAAAACATGGCATAAACTTCCATTGTTACGCAGATGACACCCAGCTATATTTATCCATGAAACCAGATGAAACTAATCAGCTGGTTAAACTCCAAGCATGCCTTAAAGACATAAAGGCTTGGATGACCTGTAATTTCTTACTCTTGAACTCAGACAAAACAGAAGTTATTGTATTTGGTCCTAAGCATCTCAGAGATTCATTATCTAATCACGTGGTTTCTTTGGATGGCATTACCCTGGCCTCCAGTACTACTGTGAAAAACCTTGGTGTTATATTTGATGAGGATATGTCCTTTAAATGTCACATTAAGCAAGTAACCAGGACTGCCTTCTTTCATCTACGTAATATCATCAAAATTAGGAACATCCTGTCTCAGAGTGACGCTGAGAAACTAGTTCATGCATTTGTGTCTTCCAGACTGGGTTATTGTAATTCATTACTGTCTGGCTGTCCAAATAACTCTTTAAAAAGCCTCCAACTGATTCAAAATGCCGCAGCAAGAGCATTGACAGGAATCAGCAAGAGAGATCATATTACTCCAGTTTTAGCTTCTCTTCACTGGCTCCCCTTAAAGTCTAGAATAGAATGTAAAATCCTCCTCCTTACATACAAGGCCCTTAAAGGCCTAGCTCCATCATATCTTAAAGACCTCATTGTACCATATCATCCCAACAGATCACTTCGGTCTGAAAGTGCAGGCCTACTTGTGGTTCCTAGAATTTTAAAAAGTAGAATGGGAGGTAGAGCTTTCAGCTATCAGGCTCCTCTCCTGTGGAACCAGCTCCCAGTTTGGGTTCGGGAAGCAGACACTCTCTCTATTTTTAAGGTCAGGCTTAAGACTTTCCTTTTTGATCAAGCTTATAGTTAGGGCTGGACTAAACCATCCCTTAGTTATGCTGCTATAGGCCTAGGCTGCTGGGGGACAATGCACCAAACACATGTTCTCCTTCTTTCTTCCCTTTCCTCTCTCGTGTCCTCCACTTTCTTTTCTCTGGCACAGAGCTCCTGCCCTCTAAATTCCTATCTGCTACTAGTCATGACATTCTGTGCTATTACTGTGTAGAATGTTTACTGCTGCTCTCCCTTCTTCCGAGTATCTCTGGCCTGGAGTTGAGTGTTTCCTGTGGAGCTCCATACTACATCTGTTGTCGTGGTCTCATCAGCCTGCCCAGTCTCCATGAATCCTGCTGTTATCCACTCCTGCCTGAATGAACGATTCTCCAACCTGCTGATGATTCCCCTTACATTTTCTAACTGTCATGTAACATCATTAGTTTGTACCATAGCATCCCACCTGTATGCTTTAGTCAGATGTGTGTATCTATGACAGATGTATGTTTATCTTGCTGTTCTCTTTCTCTGTCTGTACCCGGCTGGCCTTAGGCAGATGGGTCCCTCCATAGGAGCTAGGTTCTGCTCAAGGTTTCTTCCTGTTAAAAGGGAGTTTTTCCTTGCCACCGTCGCCTGCAGGCTTGCTCTGTGGGGTTTCAGGCCGGGTCTTGTAAAGCGTCTTGAGACGATTTGTATTGTTATTGACGCTATATAAATAAAGCTGAATTGAATTGAATTAAAGGAAGCATCTATGTCAGACTGGAAAAACCTTCACCAAACTGAGATTTAATCTGACATCTATTTACGATACAGTTTTGATGTCTGTCCCCAAGAAGTTTCACCAGTTTCTGGTAATGCATAACAAGCACGTTTGTCAGGAGGAGTTCCTATTTAAACCTCAGACTTCCCACCAGTCCCCTAGAACTGGAGAAGCTACTCGGATGAGTGGTGAAACATCTTCTTAAAAAATCTACAAGTCCAGTTTCCTTTTTTGAATGTTTTTTGGATATACCATGACCTGGATGACTGAGAACCTTCACAGACATAAAGGAGCAGTGTTGAACCCTAATCCTAACCCTAGCAGGTGGAGCTCTCTGCTGATTAGTTAGAACTGTCTAAATTGATCTGTTGGACAAACTGACAAAAAGAAGATTGGATGACGTCTCAGCAGATGAATGTTGTCAGTAAAGACAAAGACGACTGAAGCTGCTCTCAGATAAGACAGTTCCTTACCCTATCCCTACATCAGAATGACTGAAGCAAAGATAGCAGTTTGGATATATGCGCTTTGGTCATTAATGAGCTTGATGCTACATTAAGCTTGAGTAGAGTGCATCCGGGTAAATTTTTAGTCTTCAAGGAAAACTTTCTTTGGTTTGAAAATATTTTAATGAGTAACTGAGCCCCGAAGAAACAAAAAGTCCATCAAACCAGAAAGAAAGGAGTCAGTGATGTGAAATAATTATTCTCGGAGCATCATGAATCTTTTTCAAAAAGAAATGAGGTGTGTGAGGCATACAGCGTCATGACGGTTTTGTCATTAAAATCAAAATTGAGTGTGATCATATAATTTTATTCAACTTTATAACTTTACCATTAGTTCAGTGTGCATGCATGTGAAAATCTCTCATGCATGTGTAGCTTCGTTGATATTGAACATTTTACAGATAAACTGCTGAGCTAATTAAAATCTGTCCTGGGGGGTGGGGGATGGGGGGCATCCTAATATCCTTCTACAGTGGTTCAGAGCTTGGTCCAGATGGAAAAAAATATATATTTATTTGATACATTTGTTGTTTGAGTGAACTTTATTTATACACATTTAACTAAAGCTGACTAGAGTGCCATTTGTAATATCAGCAGACACATATTAAAGTGAAGACAGTCAATGCAGCAGTAATGTGAAGACAATAGCTCCACAGAGTGAAGACACTATGTGTACATAATATAGTATTAATTTGACCCAGTTTGAACAAGTTTGACTCTGTTAAATCCAGTTTGTTCCAGTGGTTCCAGGGGTTACATGTGTTAGGGGGTGAAGTTATCTTGATGACTCATCCCATGTAGACCAGCAACATCATGGCTTCACATAGTGAGCCAACGGTAATGCACTGGCCAACACATGTTACTTGAGGGTCCTCATACTGTGGGTGGATTCTAAATAATTATTCAATTCAATTCAATTCAGTTTTATTTATATAGCGTCAATAACAATACAAATCGTCCTAAGACGCTTTACAAGACCCGGCCTGAAACCCCCAGAGCAGCCTGAAGGAGACGGTGGCAGGAAAAACTCCCTTTTAACAGGAAGAAACCTTGAGCAGAACCAGAACCAGAACCAAGCTCATATGGAGGGACCCATCTGCCTAAGGCCAGCCGGGTACAGACAGAGAAAGAGAACAGCAAGATAAACATACACATATCTGACTAAAGCATACAAGTGGGATGATACAAGCTGATGATGTTACATGACAGTTTGAAAATATAAGAGGAATCATGGGCAGGTTGGAGAATTGTTCATTCAGGTAGGAGTGGATAACAGCAGGATTCCATGGAGACTGGGCAGAATGTGATCCCAACAGATCCCAAGTGATCTGTTGGGATGATATGGTACAATGAGGTCTTTAAGATATGATGGAGCTAGGCCTTTGAGGGCCTTGGATGTAAGGAGGAGGATTTTAAATTCTATTCTAGTCTTTAAGGGAAGCCAGTGAAGAGAAGCTAAAACTGGAGTAATGACCCGCGTCTGACCTGTAAAAGGAGAACTGTCATTTTAAATGTTTCTGGTTTCATTTATTCATATCCCAAATATTATTTTAAACAGGACATATTGGTTAAAACGGCCATGAAATGGCCATGTGGCTGTTGATGAGGAAAATGTCAGTGTTTTTGAACATTTTTATTTCAACCTAATAAAATCTAACATTGTCTTTTCAGTTTAGCCTGAGCTGGGATGTTTGCTGGCTGTGATAAATCTGTCCAGTGGATTATCATCTTTAGCTTGATTTTTCTCTGAGTGTAGTACTGAGAGAAAATGGAGAACATTAAAATGGTAAAGTCAGCAGTCCTGAGACATTTTCCAGTAGGACGCTTATTATTGAAGAATCTTTTGAAACTAACATAGTTTGGTGTGATGGTGGTGGACCTCCACCAGAGGGAGACAGAGCTCAGATGGGTCAGCTCTCTGCACACTGAGGGATGCTGGGAAGAGGAGGAGGAGGAGGAGGAGGAGGAGGAGGAGGAGATGACGTCTGCAGAGGATGCAGAGATGCTAACAGCACCGACACACAAACACTGTAACAGGAGCTAACTGCTAATAGAGACAGATACAGAGACAGACACACAGAGCTGCAGTGAAGCTAGCATGCTGAGGACAGAAGGCTAACCTGCTGACACACTGAGACACAGCTATGCAGAGTCGGAGGTTTCCTATTGGACAGTGAGTGATTCATCTGTGTGTGTTCACTAAGGCCTCATCTGTCATTCTGTGTTCATGAGGGTGATGAGAATTGCAAATGCTCAGGGCTGATGCTGTTTCCATGACAACAGTCATGCACATATGCTTATTGCATGTGCATAGCATGAAACAGCTCTGATCAGTTTCAGGAAAATTAGTCTGCAGAGCTCCTGCTACCAAAACTACTGCTACCGGTACTGCTGCTACTGCTTCTGTTTGTGCTACTGCAAATAGTACTAATACTGATACTGATGCTACTGCTACTGGTACTGGTACCAAAACTCCTGCTACTAGTGCTTCTACTGATACTAATACATACTGCTGCTTCTACTGCTTCTACTGCTACTGGTGGTGCTGGTACTGGTACCACTGCTAGAGCAGCTACAACTTATACAACTGTTTCTGAAGTTTCTTCCTCTGCTGACACCATTAAAACTACTAACACTTATAAAACTACTTATTAAAGCTGCACAGCTGATTAGTTAAAACAATTCATCCAACCAGTACAAACTGGTGATGTGTTCATGGTTTGTGTGTATCTGTATTTTTGTGTGGACAGGCGCAGATGTAGTCAAATTTCAGGTTGACTGACAGCTCACTGGGAGGGGGGGGGGGCGTGGAGTCTGCAGGTGGTGGTGGTGGTGATGTCAAAGCGAGGAGCAGGAGGGCGGGGGAAGGGGGAGCGACCAGATGCCATGGCAACCCTTCAAGCTGCCAATGAGGAGCTGAGAGCCAAACTGACAGAGATTCAAATCGAACTACAGCAGGAAAAGAACAAAGTAAGGACTACTGCTGGCCTTTCTGTGTGTAGTTTGCATGTTCTCCCTGTGTCTGCGTGGGTTCTCTCCAGGTTCTCCAGCTTCCTCCCACCGTCCAAAGACATGCTAAACATTCTAGTCCATCGCATCCCTGTGATAGACTGGAGACCTGTCCAGGGTGTACCCCTGCCTCTTACCCGATGACAGCTGGGATAGACTCCAGCAGGAAATGAAAAGAAGTACTGCTTCATAGTACTTATCCATGGAGCAGAACGCAGTACTTCTTCACAGTACTGAACTATAGTACTGCTGTATTACTACTCCATAGTACTGTATTTCACACTTCTGCAGTGCATCTGCAAAGTATTCACAGCGCTTCACTTTTTCCACATTTTGCCTTATCCCAATGACTAAATTATGTTTTTGTTTTACTGAAAATTCTTCACACAACATCATTGACATCTAACATTTCGTCCAAACATGGAGCCTTGTATTCGCACCAAAAAATTCAGTCTTTGTCTCATCAGACCAAATCATTTTGTTTGTCATTGCCTGAGAGTCATTTAGGTGCCTTTTGGCAAACTCCAGGTGGGTTGCCTTGTGCCTTTTACTAAGGAGTGACTCCTGGCCACGCTACCATACAGGCATGATTGGTGGATTGCTGCAGAGATGGTTGTCCTTCTGGAAAATTCTCCCCTACCCACAGAGGAATGCTGGAGCTCTGAGAGATGTTACTACTACGTCTAGTACACTTTAGTATTACGACTACACTTTCTCTAAGATGTCTGACTTTGTCTGACTTCCCCCAGGTAAGCCGTCTGGAGAGAGAAAAGAGTCAGGAGCTCAAGGCGGAGCATCACCGAGCAACAGTTGCTGTGACGGAGCTAAAGACCAAGCTCCACGAGGAGAAGCAGAAGGAGCTAGCAATTACCAGGGAGACTTTACTACGGCAACATGAGATGGAACTCATGAGGGTCATCAAAATCAAAGATGGGGAAATTCAGCGCCTGAACGGACTGGTGGCAACGCTGAGGGATGGATCCACAGGACAAGGTGATCCACACGGTCTCTCTTCACCCATCCATCCCTCTATCATTTATCTACCCAACCATCCATCCATCAATCCATATATCCACCCATTCACCCATCCATGTATCTTTCATCCATCCATCAGTCCATCCATCTATCCTTCAAGTTATGTGATCAGCTTGGGGGACATAACAGTGTTAAATGCTGGCTCTTCATTATGATGGATGTGAACACCACAGGACGGTAGTCATGTAGGCATGCTGACTTTGAGTGTTTAGATACTGGCACAACGATTTATTTAAAACAAAGTTGGGAAAACTGCCTGGGCAAAAGAGGTTGAAGATGCCTGTTAGGACCCCAGCAAGCTGTTCTGCATATTTTGTGTCTGGTGATGCCATCGGGCCCAAGAGTCTTGCGTCCATTAATTTGGCTCCATGCAGGACAGATGTTAGGTGAGGCGAGTGTGAGGACCTGGTAGTCAGCAGGGGGTTTGGCTGTGGTTGATGTGCATGTAGTCACAAATGCCATGCCACATGTATTGGATTGGGGGTGAGAGTTTGTGAAGTGAGCCTTATTCTTCAAATTGTTGGAACGATAGCACTGTGAAGTTACAGTTAAATTGGCAAGAAAAATATGATATGGGGTAAAGAGAGCCAGTGTGGTATTAGCTTGAGATTGTTGAAGATGTTAACTCCTGAAGGTGTGGAGGGTGTTCAATTCTCGGTTCTCTCCTTTTTTCAGGTGAGGAGCGCCCTGCTAGCAGAGGTGGAGGAGGGAAGAAGGAACTGGGAGGTTGAGCGTTGTCGTCTCCAGCAAGAAGTTCAGGAGCTGCGAGGAGCGAAGAAAAGTACTGAGGAGGCTTTAACATCAGCACAACAGGCCTGCCAGGCACGAGCAGCAGAGCTCCGGTCAGCTCATCACCAACACCAGGAGGAGCTAAACAAGACCAAGAGAGACTGTGAAAGGGAAATCCGCCGACTGGTATGAGCCACTGCCACATATACGTGACTGTTAACACACATTGTTACTATCAACATACAACACAAATGACTGCTGTTTTTGATCTTCTAGACTCAAAAAAACATAATGAAGACTGTAACAGTTCCTAATTGATCAGAATATCTCCAGAGAGATGTGTTGGGGTACTCTATAATCTGGAACCACAGAACAGATATAAATATTTATCAACCACACTCCAAGCGCATGATACATTTGTCATTAAATTATTTCTTCATTTCCTGAAATTCAAATTTGCCACAGAAATATGATCAAGTTAGAGGGTGTGTACGAAGTTTAACTCAATTTCTTTGGGAACACCAACTGAACCAAATTTAAATTCAACTCTATAACTTATTGAATCAATGACCCAGTGAATCAGAGTCATTTAGCTCATTCAGTGTTATTGTACCTTTAACTCAGAGCCAGGACAAACATAAAATACCATTTCAAGACATGACACTGACACTGACACTGATGTAAATAGACAGACAGAGGAGTTTGTGAGGCATTACATTTTGAAAGGGGTAGCTGAAGAAGTAATAATTATTTTGTAAGGAAAACAAACCATAACTGCAATAAATATTAAAGATGCAGGTAAGGCTTTCAGTTTTAAAATAATGTTTCACTAAATGAAAATCCAACATCTTTAAGTTCTGCCTACTTTAAATCTTATTAATATTGAGATGAGTTTTATACAGAACTGCAACTCAAATCCCAAACGGGTTCATTTTAGCTTAAACATCATCTTTATTACATCTCCAGTCCAGTTTGTGAAGGTTTGTCCTGAAATTATTTTCTGTGTATTGGGTTTTCAGTTTTCATATTTGTGAGAAACATAATACAACAAGTGAAATAAATGATGTTGTCAGTGTTTCTGATGAATGAATACATTATTTAAAGAGTCAGCTCATGAGGGAGACGTAGTGAGAGACACCGACTGGTACAACTGTGTTAAGCAGAAGGAGAGACACTGTGAGAGCCAAACACAGACTGGTACAACACAAAATGCTCTGTATTTACACCCGGTACACTGCTTCACTTCGCTTTCTCTGAAACTGCTGAGAAAAAAGACTCAGGAAACAAATCTAAGAGCCTTTAGCCTCTTGCCTCTTCTTAATAGCACTAAGATAACCGTGGACAGAAATACTGCTTTTGTCAACAGAATCATCTGCTTTAGGCAGAGTAGAGAGATATAAGAGAGAAGAGAAGAGAAGAGAAGAGAAGAGAAGAGAAGAGAAGAGAAGAGAAGAGAAGACAGTAACAGGAGGAATCAGACAAATTCATTTAAATATCTGGATATATAATACATGCAGCATCTAAACATGATGCAAACATGACTGCATAACCTATGGGCGATGTGTGATATATCAACACATTTAGTGAAGACAATGATCAAAATACACAGAATGGAGACATATAGTTTCCAGTGGAATAAAGACCCTCATCATCCACAGAAGAAGTATTATCTGTGCAGAGAACACAGCTGTTTGTTCATCAGACGCCATCTAATTGGTCTTCTGGTTCAATCGCTTCCTCTATTCTTTGAACACAGTCCCAATTTGTAGACTGGGAATCCAGAGTGCATCAGGATTTTATCAGAAAATAAGGATGTTGATATACAAAACAGAAGGACTCTCTAGATGACTCCATCATCACCTGTCTGTCTCAATAACCTCACCCTCACTTGTCTGTCTTAATGACGCCATCTTCAACTGTCAGTCTGAATAACCCCACCCCTCACCTGCCTGTGTAAATACCTCCACCCCTCACCTGCCTGTGTAACAGTGGCGGCTGCTGGTCTTTCAAATAGGGGAAGCCCAGTTTTGTAAAATTGGCCAATTATTACATCATTAAATTTATGTCTGTGAAGGTTCTCAGTCATCCAGGTCATGGTAATCCAAAAAGTTTCAAAAAAGGAAACTGGACTTGTAGATTTTTCGAGAAGACGTTTCGCCACTCATCCGAGCTTGTCACGTGCCGATCTGGGTTGATTTGGACGGGGTCTGAGCCGGTCGGCCACGATGATAGGAGACGCTATCGGTTGCCAGGGGCAACGCCCTCAGAATTTAACGGAGGAGCGACGAAACATTAATTTTTGCGCGTTTATTATTTCGGCGGGACAGATACAAGAAAAGTAAGAAAGTAAAGCAATGGAGAAAGTTAAGGGGAAAGAAAATGGACCTTACAGGGACAAGCTTACATAAAACAGCAAAACAGCGGTATTTGGAGAAGCTGTAGCATGACGACAACTCCTCACTCTCTATAGTCTTAAAGCGCTGTCAATCGCGACGAGCTCCAGCCACGTTAACAGTTCATCCAATCATCATAGAGAAGCTCGGCGTCCAGGTACATCCCACTGCCCATTGACTCCCAGAGACGCCCGGCTTCCCTGGAAGTGATGATTTTGGAGCGTTTATCCAATAAACGGCCAGCTTTTTTGTCCTGAGATCGGCCCATTCTGAAGCTCCATTGAAAGTCCATTGAAGCCGAGCCTCAGTGGGTTTTTAAACGGACCGTACCATTACAGCAATATGAGAAAAAAATCACGATAGACGAACGGATAAAACTTATTAATGATTGTGTTATTATAAGAAGTAGCCATGAAGTCGATCATGTTCTAGCACATTTTAGTTTGAGTAGTAATGTAAATTCGTAGTATTTAACGAAATTGCCAGCGATATTTTAGGGGAGGCTGAGCCTCCCCTGTAGTCTTAGAGCAATCGCCTCTGCTGTGTAAATACCTCCACCCATCACCTGTATGTCTGAATAACCACACTGTCATCTGCCTGATTAGACAGCACTAATGAATATACATCAGCTGACTAACCCCCTCTAACCTGTCTCCCTGTCTGTGTCCCTGTCTGTCTCTAACCTCTTTGTGCAGATGGATGAGATAAAACTGAAGGACAGAGCTGTCAGTGTTTTGGATAAAGCCTTGGGGCTTCAGGCTGGACACGCCCACCGCCTCCAGTTACAGACTCAGGCTGCTGAGCAGCAAATTGCAGCCCTGAGAGATGCACAGAGGGCGGGGCTTAACCACCCTGTCCCCAGCCCCACCCTTAACAACATTTCTCACATTGTAAGCCCCAGCTTTTCCGCTTGTTCAAATGGCATGGAAACACCTTTCGTTTGTTTCTTGTCAGTTTTACAGCATTTCTGAAAGGAGGCGGCCTCCAGCCCTTTAGAAATGCTAAACTGTATTGTGATCCAGTGTCATAGATTATTGTAGATTATTGTGGACCACCTCTAGTTCTGACACAGTGAGAGTCAGTGCGACAGATTCAGGTTGACCGACTGACTATTACATGAGCGATTTTAATGGCCGTTGTCATTCAACACAACACTGTGTGTGCAGTGATGTTTGAGTTGGTTTAGTTGGACCACCCCCAGAGCAGGTAGAGCAGCTGGTTGAAGTCTTTATAGTTCATAAGTTTATTCCTCTTTCTTCACTTGTTGTCGGTCTAAAGTTAAGAACAGATCATGTGACCATGTGATCAGGTACACTTACCAGTTTTATTTAAGTAATGCTTCATCCTGATACTTTGTCATATGACAAAGAATCTACTTTGTCAGAATGAACAGACAGATTCCTTGCTTCTGACTGAAATGTTTTTAATTACTACAATACCCAAGAGCCTCCTCTGTCGATTCATTAGGTGTTTGGTTCTTGCTTTGGGTTACGAGATTCGAAGGTTTGTGACGGCTCATTGACTTCTCTCCCTTAGTTTTCAGGTTGTGTAGGCTTGAAACTTTGTTGATCTTGTGTCCAGTCTCAGGAGGAGCGGGATACTCGTAGGTTTCAGCTGAAGATTGCAGAGCTTAGTGCTGTCGTCAGGAAGCTGGAGGATCGCAATGCTCTGCTGTCTGAAGAACGGAATGAACTGGTAACACAGATTGGATTTAAGCTGGATTGATTTGTTTTTATTTAATTGCATTTAATTCGTTTAATATGTATTTTTATGTCTCTTGTACATCCTGTAGCTGAAGCGTCTGAGAGAGACAGAGAGTCAGTTTCTTCCTCTTCTGGACAAAAACAAACGCCTGAGCAGGAAAAATGAAGAACTAGCGCTTGCACTGCGTCGCCTCGACAACAAGCTGCGCTTTGTCACACAAGAGAACATGGAGATGGTAACTATGTCGACACATGGACATAGTTGGTTGTGTCCCAGTGGAACCAGATAGGAAGAAAAACAAATGAGTCTCTTGTACAAACAAATATTACTTTATGAATGTAATACACTGACTGGCCAAAACAAAGTCTCCACCTGGATTTAACTAATCAAACAGGTATTCACCTCCCATTGGTAATGACTGCATGGGTGATTCTCTTTGATTATTTAAGGCCAACTGATGCAATGAGTAGCTTCTCATTTCTTCAACAACCATGTCTAAAGACACCTGATCCTGTGGGGGTCTGTTTGAGAAGGGTCAAATCATTGGCATCAAGCAGAGAAAACATCTAAGGAGATTGTAGAAACTACTAAAACTGGGTTAAGAACTGTCCAAGGCATTATTAGAAACTGGAAGGAGAGTGGAGAAGCATCAGGGGAAGAAGAGAGGCAGATGAAGTGATGCAGCTTCATGGGGCTCAGATTGTCAAAGAGTGGTTCAGGGAGCATGAGATGGATTGTTCCACCACAGAGTCCAGACCTTAACCCCATTGAGAATCTTTGGGATGAGCTGGAGAAGCTTTGAGCAGTGGTCAGACTCTCCATCATCAATACAATGAATGAAACACTGGATGGAGACAAATCTGGAGACATTGGAGAAGATTAGAAAAAACAATGAGACAGAGAATGAGCTGGAGTCACAGATGAAGGAGGTCCAACTTGTGGTGTTTTTGTTTTTTTTTGTTTTTGTTTTTTTGTTTTGTGGGGGGGGGGATGCAGACACTGTATTTTAGCACTCAACAAATACTACACACTATATTTGCGAAACTGAAGACCAGATTCAGACATTCAGGTTCCTCATGCAGACCAACAAAGAAGCTGAAGTTGAAGTCCAGGACAGGATTCACACAGATATGTGTTGATGTTATTCAAACTGAACTACAGTATTATCATTTAATGTGTGGTGTGCACCCGGTGCGTTATAACAAAGTTATTTCTCTTCAGTTTTCTGATGGCTCAGCTTAATACTACAGAGAAACTTGACTGGATCATTTGTTTGTGTCCTTAGAGGAGACCGAGTTCATTAAATGATCTGGACCGTAGTCATTCCACCAGTTACCATGGTTACAGCCAAGATGAGCGAGAGATGGAGTTTCTACGTTTACAAGTCCTGGAGCAACAACACATAATCGATGATCTGTCCAAGGTATCACTACTACTACTACTACTACTACTACTACTACTGTTGTTAGTACTTTTGGTACAGCTACTACTTGTACTACTTGTACCACCAATGACCTGTTCAGCTACTACCACTGCATTTTGGTTAAACTTTTTAATGTTATTAAAACTCTATGTTTTCAGGCTCTGGAGACAGCAGGTTATGTGAAGAATGTCATCGTAAGTACTGAGTAGTTTGATGATAGATGTGTGAAGCAGGAGGAAATACTGTCAATTTTAAGTCTAGACCAGTTGATTAAATGAAACCTATTTCAAGATAAACAAAACAAACAAAACATAAAAGAATGAATACTGGACTTAGATCACATTAGAGTACTTAGTGGACACAAAGACAACTCCCAGTGATAGAAGCGCTTTGTCTTTGTTCTACAGGAGCGGGACATGTTACTAAGATACAGGCGTCAGGAGTCTGTGAGGAGGAAACGGACCTTCAGAGCATGCAGGGTGAGATTGGAGCACTGCCTGATTATTTGTTTGTTCCAGTTACTCCTGCCTCTGGGAGGTCTTCTACCAGAGTGTAGGCCATGTCTACCATAGATGCATCGTCAAGATCATACTGCATCCTCCTGTCACTACTTAAGCCTGAACTGTGTGTCCGTAGAATGTTGCATTGCCTGGTTACAGTGGACAGGATGAAACAAAAAATGGACATTGGCCAGGACATTGTTAGGAGGCCGGGCTTGCCCACCAGTGTTCGGTGAGCTGCTTCTACAAATAAGGACATCAACGTCTGCTGAACAGAATGAAGAGAATGTTTATGCTGTGTGTTATTAATTATGTCATGAAAGAACATCAGAGGGCAATGAGGAGGACTAAAGACTGGTAAAACGAACAGAACTGAGGGAAAGCTGCAACAGAACAATCAGATAGAGGTCTGGGGATAAGTGACGAACAGTGCTGGCATCAAAAGTCAGAATGGTCAGAATATGTCAAACCAACTCAGACAGAACCTTCCTAAACCTGCACTATCATCACCATTCTCATTTTGGTTAAACCTCCTTATGAAGACTTCATCATTACTGAGACCTAAATGAGATTTTCTTGGTGTAATGACAGTCACCATTAGTTCAATATCTGCAATATATCTGTCTTTGCGTGGTGTGGTGGGGAACTGGACATGTGGTCCCATCAAACTGGGTAAGATGACAAGGATGGAACTGGACAGAGTGCTGGCAGTGATTACCCTCTCATGACCCGCCCAGTCTTTTAGTAGTGGTGCATCCTATCTCATATAATGTAACTTGTGCTGTTGAGTTGTTTGAACTATGTTGTGTATGTGTGCAGGTCATAGAGACGTTTTATGGTTATGATGAAGAGGCGTCTATAGACTCCGATGGATCCTCTTTGTCCTTTCACACTGACAGAACTCCAGATACCGAACCAGACGAGGTACTCAGGCTGAAAACCTTCTATCACTGTTTAGAGATGAATCTTTAGAGTTACAAACACTCAGAGGTACAGACCCAACAGAATGATTGATGAGAATTAGTCGGTTATAAAAACTATAGACTAAAGCAGACAGTTTATTTCTAACCATGCTGGTATTGTTAGCGCTCTAACTGGCAGTTTTGTGTTTAAGGGGTGTGTGCGGGAAGAGGCGGAGCTTCGTTACCGTCAGCTGACTCAGGAGTATCAGGCACTGCAGCGAGCGTACGCTCTGTTGACAGAGACGAGTGGAGGAAACTATGATGCTGAGAAGGAGATTAAGGTGATTTTTTGCCTCTGAGCAAGGCTGCACATTCTGCTGTGAAGCAAGGCACTCTTTGTCCACTCACTCACTCTGTTCATGTGTTGCAGACCAGAGAACAGCTGCTGACTGAAATTAGCCGGTATCAAACCAGAGTTGCAGATCTGGAGTCGGCACTGAAACAACAAGGACTGGTAACACTCATTGACTGTAGAGACAGGCTTCATAGGACAGTTATTTCAAACTAAGTGTAAGATACAGACTACTTAGTCCTTAGTCCAGGTGAGCAGAACAGATCAACTTAAAGCTATCGGAGGGTGGACGTCAGTGTTTATGGTTTGTTGTTCTGAAATACAGAGTACAAAGTTAAAACACGTCAACAATCACAATGGCACTGCTCCTGTTTAATTCAGAGCATGAGCCTCACCCAGGAAGAGGGAGGGGCTTACAGTAGCATCACCTGTTTGAACAGTAAAAACTTGCTGTTAGGCTCACTCTCTGTGGAACATGACTCAACACATCTGATAGAACCATTCATATAGAACTATTACAATCACCTTAGATTGGTTCTCAACAAAGACATCAACTAAAAATTCCTTAAGAATTCCTCCCACCATCCAAAGACATGCTCGTTAGGTTAATTGGTGACTCTAAATTGCCCGTAGGTGTGCATGTGAGTGTGAATGTTGGCCCTGCGATGGACTGGAGACCTGTCCAGGGTGGACCCCTGCCTCTCGCCCGATGACAGCTGAGATAGACTCCAGCAGACCCCCGTGACCCCTAACAGGACTAAACGGGTTTAGAAAATGACTGACTGAAATTAGCAAGACTAACTTTGTAACAAATTCATCATGCATCATGTCCTCTACTTGCTGCTTAACAAAATTGTATGTTAAATGTATATGGATGCTGTTGTATTGGCTATGAGTCACCCACCTCAATATCATGCATTAGTACACGAGTCTGGGAAGGAATATCAGCAGACATTTACTGATACAAATTTACTAGTCTCAAATTCAACTAACACAAGGAGAGGTAACTTTCTGTGCGGAGTTTGCATGTTCTCCCTGTGTCTGCATGGACAGCTCCTCTGAACCCTCTCTGAAGCTATGCTAACACAAGGAGAGGTCACTTCAGCACTGGACATCCAAGTAGCTTCTTCAATTCTAGTTCTAGTCATAGAACTGAATAAACTACTTGAATGAGTGGTGAAACATTTTCTCAAAAAAACAGTTGCCTTTTTTTTATCCTTTTTGGATATACCATGACCTGGATGACTGAGAACCTTCACAGACACAAGGAGAGGTAACTTCAGCACTGGACAGCTCCACATGGACATGGCATCTTCACCTGTCTCAGTTTGAGGTTTGACTTGTACAAGTTCCCTCTCACAGAGGAGCTTCAACATATTAACAAGACAAGATCTGCATCAACGATCTGCAGTGGGCACAATTTCATCTTCATCACCAACCTTTATTAGCACCAGATAAGATCAATATATTGAGCTTCCAGGCTAGACCCAGGGATCTGAAGCAATACTAAAACCGTATCACCAGGTAAAAATGTTCTACTTTCTTCAAACCAACTGAGATGGACTAAGCCCAGAGATTCCAGTACCACCTCACTAATGGCAAACATCTGTAAATTTATATTCAACGCCATAACTATATATTTCATGCCAAAACCTACCACTGGCATATCAGAACCTACAGCAGAACCATTATCAAGGGTAAAACCCCCTAAATGAAGACAACACCATCCATAACAATCCATCACATCAGTAGACAGCTCTTAAGATGCCACAAGTTTGTTTACCAAAGCTACTGACTTTACATGTGACTCAAAACGAGACAATCTGCCACCATTATGTCCTGTTTTCTTTCAGTAGTAGCACATTACATTGTCCATTCCCTTCACATCTTCCTTGACAGTCTTCACCTCCAGGTTAGAGGACCCAAAAGTCCTGACCACTTTGACCATCAAGAGCCTAAAAATCAAGATGGCTCCTGCTGCAGTGGTTGCAGGAAAGAGAAGGAGAAGAAGGAGGGGAGAGCGCGAGAGAGAGCAAGAGAGAGCAAGAGAGAGTGAGAGAGAGCGGGTTCCTTCCTATGTTTATTAGATGACCTTTGAGCAGCTTCACCTGGGGGAGAGAACACAAGAAACCGCATTCAACAATTCTTTACTTCTCTTGTAAGCACATGAATATATAGAACGTAGAGCATTAGAACATAGAAGAGTTCTGTGAGAGGTCTGATCTCTAAACCAATCACATGACATAATGCTTCATGTTAATCACATTAACACTAGTATCTCTGTCTCTGTCTCAGGATGTGAAATGGGTGGAGGAGAAGCAGGCGTTGTATCAAAGGAATCAGGAGCTTGTGGAGAAGGTGACATATTTGATTTGATCTGATCCATTATTATTATTTTCTCCTTAGTCTAGAATGTCCTGAGTGTCCTGGTCGTTATATATGTCTATGTTTACACACACACACAAACGGACTCTGGGTGTTGATGGTGTTTTACAGGTGAGGCAGATGGAAGGTGAAGAGTTCCGACTGAAAAATGACATCCAGGACGTCAAAGACCAAAATGAGCTGCTGGAGTTCAGGATTTTAGAGCTGGAGGTAAAGACACTCTACAACAACTACTTCCTGCTGTCAGACAGACATGAACAAGTTGGTGACTGAATGGTGGACATTCTTTTCAGGAAAGGGAGCGACGATCACCTGCCATTCATTTCCAGCAACTCCATTTCCCAGAAGGCCTCAGTCCTCTGCAGATCTACTGTGAGGCAGAGGGAGTCACTGTGAGTAATGTCAGAGTACACCTGAACACATGTAAATATACCAAATGATATATGAACACACCTGAACACACATGAGGTCTGCACTTAAATGTTTAGGGTTGGAAAGGCAACTGCAGATTTAACTCAGTGTTTCCAACATCATGAAGACTTTTACTTTAATATCTCCGCGGTACCTGAAGCTTTGACCACTTAGTTTCTACACTCATCTGTTCAACACTGTATCTAATAGATCTGACCTCAGTTTGTGTGTTTGTTTGCCTGACCACCAGGTTTCTACAGACAAAGACAGTAGTGGTCGATCTCTGTATGGAAGGAGTAGAGATCAGAGGCCTGGACTCTCTCACAGATAGATCTGGGTTTCATCAAGAAGAAAACCCACAACAGACAAACAGAAAAGAAAAAACTCTCATCCCTCTGCCTTCCTCTCCCAGTTATTAACAACCAATGCTTTTATCTATTGTATCATGGTGGACTGACAGACCTGTACTTGTAGCATTTAAAAGATCTCAAAGGAAGACTTAGCGCTTTGAATTATTTGATATTTGATATTTTTATCACTAACCCTAACCCTAAATTAAAGTGTTCATTTGATTTCGTTGACCAGGATATTGTAATCAGTGAGTTGATGAAGAAGCTGGACATTCTGGGAGATAACGCCGTAAGTGTATGTTGAATTTATTTTGTACATGTCTGTGTCAGTCACAGTGTTACATTAAACATGGTCTGAGTGACAATGTCTCTGAAATATGATCCAGTTTGTGAGAACACATTTAATCTATCTGCGCCCACATGCACCATGTTTACATGTTATTTATACTGGACACAGTTCATAGAGTTTTATGTGAACATGTGGCTACAACACGTTAAAACGAGTTTGACTGATCTGCAGTGTCGATGTCAAATGTCAAATATAAACTGATGTGTTGTCATGTTGTGTTCCTGTAGAATCTGGCCAATGAGGAGCAGGTGGTGGTGATTCATGCCAGGACGGTGCTCACTCTGGCAGAGAAGGTGAGAAAAACTTGAACACAAGATGCTATCTACACCATCCTCCCCTAATGCTGCTCTGTGGACTAAGCACTGAAAGCTTTCCTCTGTGTTTTAGGTTCTGCTTCTTTAAGAATCATTTGATTGTTGTTGGTGACATAAATATAAATTAAATAATGTCTTCTGTCTCCGTCTCTCTGACTCTGTCTCTCAGTGGCTGGAGTCAATAGAAGTGACAAAGTCGGCTCTGCAACAGAAGATGCTGGATATAGAGAGTGAGAAGGTAACAATCAGCTGATTTGTGTCTTGTCAATGATAGACTTGTGATCCTCATCTCGCTGCATTAACAACTGTTGAAACTTTAATGACTTATTCTTGAGTCACCTGAAACAAATAGTCTGTATTAGACTGTTTTTTTCACTCCTTCACGAATGGAAATGTTTTTAATATGATATCTAACAAATAAGTTCATGAGTGCATTGTCAAAGCAGTCAAGCATGGTGACATTGTTCATGGCGGCTTTAGCGGTGTTGTCTGACAGCATTCATCTGCTCTGGATTCAGATTCTTTTACAGTCTGATCTCTGCGTTTTCTAGGATCTGTTCAGTAAGCAGAAAGGTTACCTGGATGAAGAGCTGGACTACAGGAAGCAGTCCATGGATCAGGCTCACAAGGTATGAGCCATGTCCAGAGATGGACTAATAAATACCATAACCAGAGGGCATCTGATCAGACCACCTGGTGTCTCTTTCCCCAGCCTTTATGCTCAGCTGATCTCATTCCTTACAGGATCCTGTCAGTAGACTGGTCAGTTCTAATCAGAACCAGAGTAACTCTCCAGAAGAGATGATGATCCTGAGTTATGATCCAAAGACTAAAATACCTCTGCATCATCTGGACAGTCCTCCAATCAATCAAAGACATTTAACTGGAAACTCATTCAGACGACATGTGTGACTACTGTCACTGTCCTGTCCATCACCACATTAAGCCCCACCCACATGATCTGATTGGCCGATCTTGTAGAATCAGTTCCTAAAGGAAAGACACCAGAACAACTTTCCTCCAATAATGGTAGCCCTGACCTCTTTCTAATCTCTCTACTCTCGGAAAAAATGACCTGGCTGGACACTGAGTCTGTTTTTATTCTAAAATCTGCGCAGAGGATCCTGGAGCTGGAGGCCATGTTGTTTGAGGCTCTGCAGCAGGAAGAGGAATCTAGGGTGGAGGGATATAAGATGGGGGAAGGTCGACTGTCTGAGAATCTAACAGAGGAAGAAAAGGAGGAGCTGAGGAGAGCCATGGACCAATGGAAACGAACTGTGATGTGTGAGCTGAGAGAGAGAGACGCCCAGATCCTCAGAGAGAGGATGGAACTCCTGCAGCTCACCCAGCAGGTAAACAGTTAAACGGTAAATGTGAAGCATAAACAGGATTAAAGGGTTGATGTTAATGACATGATGTGTTTGACAGAGGAACAAGGAGCTGGAGGAATGTATTGAAGCACAGAAAAGACAGATCAAAGAGCTCGAGGAGAAGGTCAGGACAGTCAAGGCTAGCAATAAAGAAATAATGAAAATGCTTCCGGTGGATTTTACTAATGCTCCACTGTTTTCTCCTTTCAGTTTCTATTTCTGTTTCTATTCTTCTCTTTGGCCTTTATCCTATGGTCCTAACAGCCGCAGGTCAGTCACCCTTCATCCAGGTGTACAGAGTTCAGGTGTCCAGATGTTAACACTGACTTTGTTGTTTTAGTGTCTGCAGGAGTCTGAGGTTCAACAGCTGAACTCTGGGTCTGGATCAGACCGAAGAAACAAAGACTCAGAGGGATTCACTCACTAACGAAGGTTCACTGTCAGCCAATCAGAGCAAAGCTCAGATGTCCTCTCTGTCGCACCTGACACCTTGGAGACAAAGAACAGTTTCCATGGCAACAGAAGGACATGGTCTTCAGACAAAAGAGAAACGTTAAAACAGTAGCAGGAAGTTCTGATCCCCAAAATGTTCTGGGTGAGATTCCTGACACTGAGCTATTGATTCTGTCCTCGGCAGGACAGCTGGACCAAACTGGTGCTGGACTTTCTATCAGTGCTAGCTAATCTAGCTAACTTCATACAGTGTTAGCTAATAGCTAGCACATTTTAAATAGTGCTAGATAACTTATTTGAATCCATATATTCATGTCAGCTGATAACATCAGTGTTTAGTTGGTGGGAGTTAAAAGACAGAGCTCAATCAGCAGAGCTTCACCAGACTGGTTTCTAACTTCAATGAAAACTTGACCTCAGTAGCATCATAATGGAACGCCTGAGAAATCCGGTCCAGCTGAGTTTGTTTTGACTGTTTGACCTGGAGAGAGCCATCAAGATCCACTCATGGAGCTAAGGTTACAGTGAGTAACCAGTCGGTTTCATCTTGGGACCAAACAGAGGAAACATTCATCACAACACTGAGGCCCCCTGAAGGTGAGAGCTGAAAACTGATCAAACTCAATGAGAGAGAAACCTGGAGAAGTTCAGTCCAACAAGGTCCAGTGATCCAGATGAACCAGGTTCAGCTGACCCAGTTTATGATGTAGTTTAAACTAAATAAAGTACAAAGTCAGTTCATTTGTGCGACTGATGAATTGAGGATAATTCCACACAAGTAGAATAGAAGAATTTCTCAGTTTGTACGTCATGTTTTATGACATCATGCACATTTGTTTTCTGGTATACGAGATAATCAAATGAAAAGGAATGACATTCAAAGTAAGTTTCAGATTCAGATTCATTTCATCAGTATTTTGTATTTTAGTTATTTTTAATTGTATTTATGTTTTTAGTTTAAATTAAAGCTTTGGTTTATTTCCACTGTCCATATTTCATTTTTGTAGCTTCAGTATTATTCTCTCTCCAGACTCATTCACCATGTAAAATGTTTCTCTGTGTGAATTATCTTCCCTCAGTCTTGCAGCGTGAAGCAGGTTCAAATCAGAATCTACAATAAGAGTGTTTTAAAACCTGCATCCTGCTGTTGTACTTTTATTATCCCAGATGATATTTTTCTATCTGCTGTGACTTGGACCTCTCAACATCTCAAAGTGATTAAAATGGTGGAAACAAGACAGAATCGTTTTGATTGTGAGACTATTATTTTATCACCAGATCCAAAGACTGTTTCCTCAGATATGTGACAGGAGTCTGTTTGAAATGTGAAATGATTTGGATGGATCACAAGCCGTCAACACGTACACTGGACACCAGAGACCAAGTGTCCAGGTCTGGACTGAGTCTTCATGGATAAACATTCCCTTAACGAAGACACAAAATTGTGTACAGAGTCTATTTGATGTATGCTTAAAGCCATCTGTTCTCTACTGTGTTAGAGATATGAAATACACACAGTGGTGTGTGTGTGTGTGTGTGTGTCATTAGATGAACTGAATCTGACAAAGAAATCAGCTCAAACTCTCAAACTGCAGCGACTTCAGAGCATCAAAGTAATGAGCACTGACCTGTGTGTGAGTTACAGTGTGTGTGTGTGTGTGTGTACATGTACTACAGTGTGTGTTGTAGTGTGTATGTTGGTGTGTTCTGTAGTTAAGGCTGCATCAGGACTCCTGTCTCTCTGTCTCTGTGTTCACTGAAGTAGAAACAGTTGCTGCGATGTCACGTGAAGTTCAGTCTGAACACAGGACTCTGTTCAGCCAATAAATAACCAGTAAGTAATAATAATAACAACAATCACACCATCACCACATTAGAGACATCAACCATCAACGGAAACAGGTCCTTGAAAGGAGGCGTTGCTCAACAGTTCTCTGGATTCAATGAGGATTCACACTAACAAGCCTCTGATCAGAATGTGATTGGTTACAGTTTTTTACAATCGCTAACAAGCGCTTACCCATACTTCAGATATTTTTCCTAAACTCTTAACACAGACTCTCACCTACAAAACACAACTGGCCAAATGGATAATTTTCTTCTCAAAAACACATTTTGTTAAATATATACTAACTCTTCATTTCAAAATAGAAGACATCTTTCTCTGCACACACCAACTTACCAAAACACTGGAAATATGACTCAAAATGAAATGATTCTGTCAAAGAATAACTCTTGTTTTCACTTCACAAGTTACATGCAGTGAATCAAAGTACACCAGGTTTCAAAAAACTGGCTATTGCTGACATTATAAAAACTGCATAGACTTTTATGCTTTAGTTTTACAGGTATTTGTATGCAAAACATGCAATCCATCGTTTTTTACCCAAAATTTCTTGGTTGGGAACTCTATGTCCACATGTATTGTTCACATTCAAAAGCATTCCAGTAAAAAGCAAATCATTTTTTTCCTTTACTGTTTACTACAGGAGACACAGTAGAAATACTGTTTACAGTATGATAGAACAGAAAATAAAAAAATAACAGTATTGCAAAATGACTGTATCTAGTCTCTGCGATCTTCACGGTTAGGCCACATGTTTTCATCAACATTGCATCTGATATTATCCAAGGCGATGCACCTGGGATAAAAGCGCTTGATATGTCGGATCCACCCTTGGCAATCATCATCTGTGATGTCCCTGCAGCCAGCATCCATGGCTTCAAGGAGGAACATCTAGCCATGTGGCTGATGGTCATAAACCTTCCACCTCCTTGCAGAAAAGAACTCATCTATGGGGTTGAGGAACGGTGAATAGGGTGGAAGGAGTAAACTTTGAAGGGACATTGAAATTGACACGTCTGAGGCAATTCCAGCCATATGCTGACCTCTGATATGACCTCTCCTGCCTCTGCTCCCCTGCTAATCAGAGTTTCCCGATCATACTACCTGAGTGTCACTCCTTTGTCCTTTTGTTCTGACCACATATGGGAGCCATCTCTACCCCTCCACTGAGTTCACCCTCCTGTTTAAAGTTGCCCTCGACTGACCAATATGCAACCACACCTGGGGACAGGGTATATCTGTGCTCTGGTCCTACATTCAGGGTCAGTCTCCGGTCTCAGACCCACTTTGTGTCGGTAGGCTCACCATGACCTGGAACTCCAATAAACTTGCACCACTTCACCAAACTTGGAACTAGACTTGGATTGTTTTTATTCTTCAACAGTGGACTTCAAACCAAGCAATTAGCAATTAAAAAAAACTATTATCAGCTGAGATATGTTGTTTTTGAACTGATATCATTGCAGAAGAAGAGGATTTTATACTGTATCTAAGGTTTGGAATATTGTTTTTGCTATTGTGGGATGTTGTGTGCTAACATTCGTAAATAATACAAAAACAATCCATAATTTTGTTGGGAGGTACAGCTGGTCTGTTAAGAACATGTAAGCATTGTGGAAATGTGTTCACTGACTGTATATTGTGTGAAAACGACATGAAATGTGTGAATGGTATGGCCACAAAAGACAGATGCTGTGCTAATTGTATTTAGAGTTTTGAAAATGTGACCACTGATTGGACAAACGTTTGTTAGCGACTGAAAAAAACTGTAAAGGTCTGCATTGTTTAAACTTGCGCCTCCACAGCTTTGTTATGTTTCTTCTTCTGTCTCAGACTTCCTCCCCCTCTATGGCCTCCTTTTCCTATTCCTCATTCAACGCCTGAGGTCACCGGCCAATCCTTTCCCTCTTCTTCCTCCTCCTCCTCTCTTTCCTGCTTTTGCTCTTCCTCCACCCCCTCCTCTTCAATCCCGTGTCCTTGTCTCTGATCACTTCTGTCCATGATGTCTGAGAGGAGGTTTTCTCAGGAGGATGACTGCTCGTCTCTTTTGTCACGGCTCGGCTCAGACTCTCCTCGTCCTCGAATGAAGTATGGAGGGATGTTCTGTAACGTAGAAGGAGCCTTTGAGAACAAGACCCTGAACTTTGAGTCATTCAGTCCACAGACGCAGAGGCGTCGAACCATTCAAACCCGAACCGACGATGAAGGAGAAGCAGCAAGAGGAGGAGGACAGACGGTGGTGTTCCCCTCCAACCAGGAAAAATACAACAGGAGAGAGGTTCTAATGATTTAACAGTTCCTTCATTTAGAGCTCAGAAGGAGCAATGTTTAATTATTTTGCTGAAACTAATTTAAATTAGTTTAAACTGTGTTTGTTTTGTCTGAGGTCAGACTGATTTAGTTCATTAAACTCCTTCCAAACCCAAACCAGTCCTCCCAGTAACCACTTATCTTCTATGGTGGAGCACTGAAAGCTCTTCAGCCGAAGGTTCTGGTTCTGAAGAAACTAAAAACTTTTAGATCCTCCATCAGCTTCTGGACGTTCTGGTTCCTCTGAAATTTTTCCAGAGAGTTAGTAAGATGCTCTGGCTTGAAGCTGCTGATCTGTTCTGAGTCTGGGGGTTTGAGAGTTTAGGTCTGACTTCATTAACAGGTCTGCAGACAGGAGACGAAAATCAGAGAATCATCTGCAAAGAAACTGGCACTATACACAGCTCCATCATGTTACTGAGAACTACAACACTTATATCATTAGGTCACACTGGCGTCCATACCTTTAATATTCTACAGTAATCTCTTATCTTAATATTCTATTATGTTCATATATAATCAGCAGATTTAAAATTCTAAATATGGTCTCTGGCTATTTTAACAACATATATGGTGACTGATTCTGAGCTCAGTCATCAGTTATAAATAATAAAAACAAATGGTTTCAGAGGTAAAAACTCAAAGCTCAAACCATGTCCGGGGCTTTTATTTTGGTAAGTTCTACCGGAAGCTGAGTGAACGTGTTGTCGGCAGCTTGACTAAGGTTGTGACAGGAACAATAGCTGAGCGTGTGCGTGTGCGTAGACGGATCAATCAGCCGATCACGGATCAATCGGGATGTCGTTCCAGCCCAAGAAGAGCTCCCCGAGACCCACGGTAGGTCCAGCCGAACCTCGAACTAAAAACCGGGAGGACCACGCCGGTGACGCGGGATGCTGCGGTTCTTCCTCAGTAACCATGGATGAGAGCAGGGTACCGGGCCAGAGGAGGGGTTCTGTAGCTGTTGTAATTTATAGGTTTATTGAATAATTAATGAATTTTACCTTAAGGATGATGATGATGTGGACAGCATGCGCCACGTTCAGGACCGTTGAGACGTTTCAGTTTTATACAGAACACCTGAAAACCTAAAATCAGCTGTTCTGTAAAAACGGCCGGTAAGTGTGAAGCTTCATAGTAACAGTCAGTTGTTCACTCTGAAGGTCATCACGGTTCATTGTAGGCCTACCTGCAATTACAGGTACACTGAACCAGCGATCATTTTACCACCGACCAACCGAGACAAACAGACAAGTATAATATAATAAAGGACATCGATAACACTGTCATTCATTTCTCCAACATGCAGGGGCGTGTCTCATTTTTGTGTGTGTGTGTGTGTGTGTGTGTGTGTGTGTGTGTGTGTGTGTGTGTGCGTGGGTGTGTGGGGGGCGATGGTTACTATTTGAAATCGTCTTCAAAACCAAATATTCATTTCAGACACAGTCCAAACAAACAAGATGGCTTGAGGCTGATGTAACGGTTATTTTTATTTTTTTTAACTATTAGTTGTTTCCTGCACTTCAAGTCAGTATGCTAAACTAATTTAGTAGTTTTTTTACTTACCAACTTAATTTCAGCATTTGTAAATCATTAAACCCTAACCCTCTGCTTTATAGTCCAACAGTTGGTTTTCTTGTATGTTTTTGTCTAATTGTCCAAAAGGGTACAAGTTTTTAAACTCTAACCAAACAAACTGATTGACGGCACTGGAAGGACATGGACGCCTCACCTGGAGAAGATTCTTATTTTTATTCTTATTCTAACTAGTGGTATTATCATAAGTAGTAGTATTGCGGCAACTCGTGGCTGTAGGATGACAACTCTTTGTTGCTCCAATAGAAGGTTTTATTTTTAAAATGTTAGGCCTGTTTCACCAATGCTTCATCCAGCATCCTCTCTGTCCAACTGCTTCCAGGGTGACCGTCTAATCATCAAAGGAGGAAAGATCGTCAATGATGACCAGTCGTTCTACGCTGATGTCTATGTTGAGGATGGGACCATCAAGTAAATATCCTGAATCATCTCACAGATTCATCTTTTATCAATCAACTGACCTCCAGTCGAGCTGTTGTTAGTTTGACCAGACTTCCTGTTGTGTCCTAATCAGACAGATCGGTGAAAACCTGATTGTCCCGTCTGGTGTGAAGACAGTGGATGCATATGGTCAGCTGGTGATCCCTGGAGGAATTGATGCCAACACCAATCTCCACGCTCCGCAGAAGGGCCTGAATCCGGCTGATGACTTCTACCAGGGAACCAGAGCTGCCCTGTCTGGAGGAACGACAACCATCAGTCAGTACTAATCTTTAAACACTAATCCTGCAGGTTTCAGACACAGTCTTCACTAAAATCCTGGTTGTGCTGGCAGTGGACCATGTGCTGGTGGAGCCAGGGACTAGTTTAATGTCAGCATTCGAACAGTGGAAAGAGACGGCAGAGCAGAGGGCATGCTGTGACTTCTCGCTCCACCTGGACATTACTCGGTGGCACGAAGGGCTGTATGAGGAGCTGGAGACACTCGTCAAAGATAAAGGTCAGGTTCAACCAAACATCAATCAATTCCCAGTTAATAACCACTGATCAATAATCAGGTATTAACTACACTAACTGTGTCTCAGGTGTGAACTCCTTCCTCTTCTTCATGGCCTACAAAGATAAATACCAGAGCTCCGACTCTCAGGTTGGCCTCACATTGTTATTGTGTTGTTTGTTTGTTTGTTTGTTGTTGTGCTTCTTGTAACTGAATCTGCTTCCTGTTCTCATGGGATCAGCTCTACGAGGCATTTGGGATCCTTCGGGATCTTGGAGCTGTTGCTCAGGTCCATGCTGAGAATGGTGACATCATTGATGAGGTAATACTCCCTGCCCAATGAGATGAGAGTTCTATTTGTTTACAATAATTCATTAATTTAATGAAATCAGAGAAAAGTCTCAAAGGAAGTTAACTGTGTTTTTGTTTTAACGGGTGTGTTTTTCAGGAGCAGAAGAAACTTCTGAGCGTTGGCCTCACTGGACCTGAAGGACATGTTTTATCTCACCCTGAAGAAGTAGGTACACCTGAGCCTGATTTGCATCACCAGCCTTCTTCTGGTACACGGTGATACTACCTAAATGTTGGTGAAGATCAATGTGGGTCTAAAAACAAAGTGACTTGACCCTGAAATAATTGCTCTGATTGTTCACTTCTACGTGAAGACACTTAAAGAAGACGTCTTGATCAATATAGAAGAATAATAAAGAGCAGCAGGATGATTAGTAAGAAAATAGTTTTATCTATTTGCCATTTATTGCCAGACTTACTGTCTTCATTTGGAGTCACCTGGCTACAAGAAAAGCTAACAGAAACTAACTGAAGCTAACTGAAGCTAGTAGACACTAACAGAGGCTCATCTTAGAGAGTAGATTGATTCCCTGAATGTGTGATGTTTAATGAAGTTGTGTCTAAGGTGGAGACGGAGGCAGTGTATCGGGCTATAACCATCGCCAAACAAGCCAACTGCCCGCTCTACATCACCAAGGTGATGAGCAAATCTGCTGGTGATGTCATCGCCAAAGCCAGGAAGAAAGGTGACATCATTGTCTTCTCCTTATTCTCATCTCCATCACCACTAACATTTCTCCCAAAGCTCCACTCTTGGTGCTCAGTTTGGTTCAACCACTTTCTGTAAAAATGCTGAGCTCTGCCTCTCCACCCATGATACTCTCTAAGGATAAGGGTAAATAGATAACACATGGGTGCTTGAACATCTTCTGTCTCAGGTATCGTAGTGTATGGGGAACCAATCACAGCCAGTCTGGCCACTGACGGCTCCCACTATTGGTCCAAAGATTGGGCGACAGCAGCAGCCTTCGTCATGAGTCCACCGATAAACCCTGACCCTTCAACTCCACAGTACCTGACATCTCTCTTAGCATGGTTAGTATCCACCTGTTAGCATGACTCCATCTGTTAGCATGTCTAGCATGAAATCACCTCCCCAGAAAGATCAGAAACTTTGGGAAAGAGAGTTTTTTGTGACATGGAATAATTAAGGCATCAGTAAATCTCACCTCCTTCAGCTAATTCTCCTACACCTGAACCAGGACCCAGGTGTAAGAAACCTGACAGGTTGTTGTGTTTTCCAGCGGAGACCTTCAGGTGACTTCCAGTGCCCATGCCAGTTTTTCCACTGCCCAGAAAGCCATCGGTAAAGATGATTTCACTTTGATTCCAGAGGGCACCAACGGCATCGAGGAAAGGATGTCAGTGGTCTGGGACCGAGCTGTGGTATGATCTACATTTAGACTTTTTTCTGCCTATGTCCGTCTCTTGGTGTTGAAGTTTGATATATTGGCTCATGTCATCATAGTAAAAGACACTGGACAAGACATTTCAGACTGTCTCTACTGGAAGACATTCACATGTCCATTTTTGTCTTTGTCTCTGCAGGCCACAGGGAAGATGGATGAGAATGATTTTGTCGCAGTAACAAGCACCAATGCTGCAAAACTCTTCAACATTTACCCACGCAAAGGTATCATATCAATCAGTTACACTGAAGAGAAGATAGAAACAGTTTGATAGAATCCTTTCTTCACTGTAAGAAAGAGGACACGTGACATTCATGCAAACTCCTGCAGCAATGATGTTAGAGTTGATGAACCCACAGTGCTTTTATATAAGCAGAATAATAATCTCTGTGTTCAGGACGGATTGCTGTTGGATCTGATGCCGATATCGTCATCTGGAACACGAAGGAAACTCAAACTGTTTCTGCAAAGACTCACAACTTGGTAACAATAATCCTGTATCAGTCAACTCCTTCCATGTCCGAGTCCATTGTCATCCTCATAGCTGATCATCGTCACACTCCTGTGTGCAGACGGTGGAAGTTAACATCCTGGAGGGTTTGGAGCTTCGAGGTGTGGCATCGGTGGTCATCAGTGCTGGTCGAGTTGTTCTGGAAGATGGAAGACTCAACGTGACAGAAGGTTTAGGTCGCTTCGTCCCTAGAAAGGCTTTTCCAGACGCCGTCTATAAGAGGATCAAAGCGCGCAGCAAGGTAACTCAACCACTAGCCACTTAACTGAGACTATGAAAAGAAACAATTTTGGTAACTCCAAATATCCATGCACAAAGATACTAGTCAACCTAAACACATGTAAAACATTTCAGATGGCTGAGGCCCGTGGTGTCCCTCGTGGGAACTATGATGGTCCGGTTCATGATGTCATTAGTATGACAAAATCAGTCCCACCCACCCCAACAACCAGGCCACCCCCCTGTCCAAAGACCCAGACTGGCCCCCGGAATCTTCACCAATCAGGATTTACCCTTGCAGGTAGGCAAGCACCTGTTCCAGCAGTATTCTGATCAATGATCTGATCAGTTAATAGTGATAAATGATTGGAACAATTAATAATGACTGAAATGAAGTGCATTCTGGATTAACCCAACAGCCCCTGAGCACAGCAGGTAGCAGGGTTAGCGTGGTTAGTAGAACTAAAAACTCTTCTTCTTTTTCTTATCTGTCCAGGAACTCAGATTGATGACCACATCCCTCGTCGCTCTGCTCAGAGGATTGTGGCGCCTCCTGGTGGACGGTCCAACATTACATCTTTATCTTAAAGCAACAATATTTCAACCTGCAACTTTAGTTTGACTAACAAAGTACTGAAGTGTCCCTTTTAGTACAAGATAAAGGAGAGTCTTACCACAACTTTACAACTAGTACTCCGTCTTATAGTTGTAATACTTAAACACTAAACCCTGTACTACACCATAATGTGACCCTTAAGCTAACATAAACCCCCTAATATGACTGTACAAAGCCTGTAACCTTAACACTTCAACAACTACTGAACCCTACAACAACCCCTGCAGCTAAACTAAAAGTCATCAAAAAGTATCAACCCCTAAAATAATGTTACTACAAATAGTACTTAACCCTACAAAGCTACAATTAGTTATCCCTTTTCTTAGCTCTGATAGAAACAGTTATAGCAGTAGACATAGTTTTCTTTGATTAAAATACAGGCATGTTCATCAAAACAAACCTAGATAATCACCAGACACCAGGCGTTTTTTGACCTGCTCTGGTTGGTGGTTTACAGGTGTTTCTTATTGACAGCTGAGCACATAATTCTAAAGTGAAGGCACAGTGTCCAGAATCTGATCTGTTGTGTTCAACCACTAAAATAAATCCACTCTGTTCTGACGTGCTTAGGTCTTGGTCTGATCAAGCTGAACATGATCTGATATCAGCCTTTAAATGGATAACATTGGTAACAGACTGACACCATTAGCCTTCCTGTCTCTGTGGATGGTGCTAATAAATCCAGTGGTAGCCTGCAAGTAGCAAAATCTTCAACCCATTTAACCCCTACAGTCCCTTCAGCCCCTTAAACCTTAAGCCCATTCACTCTCTTAAACACCTACTGTCTTTTCAACCTCTTAAACACCTTCATCTCCTGTAGTCCCTCCAGTCCTTTTAACCCCATTTAATTCCTTCAGTCCCTCCAATCCTTTCTATCCTTTCAACCCCTTTAACCCCTTCAGTCCTCCAATCATTTGAGCTCTAACAGGCCCCAACACAAACAACAGTTTGCTCTGATCATGGATGTATTTTAATGACTTTAATGAATTTGGAACTTCCCTCCATTCACCTCGACTGCACGTGCTCATTAGGGTTACCATGCATCTGTCATGATTAGCAATTAATGTAAACTTACAAAATAAATAAAAAATAAGAAAGAGGAAGCCATCTGTCAGCATGTGATCAGTTACTGTTAAAGCTTTAAAGATTGTTTTAGTTTAAAGTGAGTAGAAATTTTCCAACTGACCTCATCCTGAGTCCACATCAGTGTTGTTTTATACTGCTTGACACCAGAAGGCCGTGAACAACAAACCTCCACTGGTTGGTACATCCATGACCTGATACTGCTGTCAAAGGGTCAACAACATCTACCACGACCTCTGACCTGACTGCTTCCCGTGACCTATGATGATTTTTAAAAGTGTGTTTGATTTGTAATAAATTTGTGATCATTTTGTATTTTTACAGTTTTTGTATCCTAGCAATGTTAGCATCAATGATGGTAGTGGATGCAGACCACAGCGGCCATGTTGGTAGCGAGCTGTTTCTGTGGTGATCAGAGAGTTTACTGAAGTGACGCTGCAGCAGCAGCTGGTTGGAGGTGGTGTTTAACACGATGGCTGTGTTCCTGCAAATTGTTTGTCCCAGTTGTTGTGTCTCTGTACACAGTGATACAGACATGACAACGTGTACATGAGTGTTACTATAGCGACAGCGCATCTGTTATTGTCTTTTCTGTGGTGAATGTAAAACTGTTTCGAGTTGTGATGAGAGCTGCATGAATAAAGAGAAGACAATTTGTGTCAGTACATTATCTGTTCGCAAAGTCTTAAAAAAAAAAAAAAGACAGGGTCCTCAGAGTTTCCTTTGACCAACTACTACCGCTAACCGCACAGATTATGATTTGGTGATATGACATGGCCTCATATTTTTGTCATATTGGCCATGAGGTTTTTTAGACCAGAGTTTCCTGTTCTGTTTCAGTTTGTAGATGTGGAACAAGACTAGAGGGAGTCAGGAACTTTTCAAAATCTTTTATCTATAGTTTATTTACATGTGCAAATCCACTCAGACTGCCTGTGTCCCTGGACTTTCATTAAAAAATAAAGACCCCGTTACCTGAGCTCAGCTGTTAAAGGAAGCAGGAAGCAGGTGAGGTCACGTGATCGCACGTGGATAAATAGCTGATATTTGACCGGAGGGTGGCGGTCAAGGACCAATGTGCTGGAGACCAGCTGTTAACACCACGAAGAAGACTTTGAACCAAACGGTTCGTCTATGGTTCGTAGGTTCTGTTCGGTCCACGGTGGAACACAGATCATCCAGGGATTATCTTCGGTTAACGGAGTGTGAGTTGTTCTCAGGTGAGCTCAGGCGAAAACACTCGTCTGAATGTTTGAACGATTTAAAGTTCTATTGGAAATTGAGATCAACAACAAAATAACATGAAGCATAATCAGAACGATTCTAGTTTGGTTTTCCCTTCTTCTCATTCACGGCACTAATTAACATGAAACACCTGGATATATGCATTTAACATGAAACACCTGGATATATGCATTTAACAGGAAACACCTGCAATACAGATCTATGTTTAAGTAATTAGTAGAATTTCCTTAATGATATTAACTCAAACAGTGACCGTGTGGATCCTCTTTGATATCTGGTTGAACATGAGACGCTCACTGTTTAACGGTCATGGTGTCCATCACTGGGTTTCACTGTGAAGGAGTTTAACTCATTTGTACCATTTCATGAAAAGACTCGGAGGACATTGACGGGAAGCAGGTGTAGGTCTGGACGGTCATGGGGGAGTCTCGGCTCATCGTGGAGGAGTTGCTGGCTCTGTGTCTCCAGAGGATCAACATTGAGGAAAACAGTGTGAACACTGAGCTGGGTGAGACGGACCAACTCTGATTAAACACTATATGACTTTTCTGTCTCCACCTCCACTAATCCACTCACTCTCTGGTTTCTCTCAGAGTTTGTAGAGGTGTTGAAAAACCTTGAGACGGTCAGAAAAAAATGGCTGCACGCTGAGATGGAGCTGAAGAAGTACAAAGAGCTGCTGGTGAAGTCTGATGTGGCCAAAGCTGCTCTGGAGGTTAAACTGAAACACGCCAGAAACCAGCTGGACGTGGAGATGAAGAAACGCTACAAGATGGAAGCAGACTACCAGTACCTGGTGAGGCCCAGAATCTAAAATGGAAGGTAGTTTTCATAGAGAACGAAAGCATAGAATAATGATGATGACAAGTGTCTTAAAGAACTTAGAGACAATGATTGATCTTTGTTGAAAGAAATGTCCAAACGGCAGGAAATCAATTCCAGCTCAGCAGATATGTGTATCAGGGTTAGATCTGAAGTCTAGCAGTGGTTGGGTTTTTTCTGTTGCATGCAGAGGGCACTGACGGCCCTGCGTCTGTGTTCACAGCAGAGACAGATGCAGCTGATGTGTGACATCCTGGTCCACGACAGTAAATCCAGCGCCTGTCTGAACGATGAGCAGAAATCTCTCCTGGCCACGTTTGAACACAAAGGAGCAAATGTAACTCTGCACAGGAGCAGCAAGCGGTGAGGCTCCACCCAATCACAGCCAATCACAGTGCTGCAAAGGTTTAGGGTGAGACTCCAGCTATTTTCCAGGGGAAGGCAATGAATGAATGAATGAATGAATGTGACACGTTAACACGGTTTTGATGGTTGACACCGTTTCAAACTTGTTATTCTCTCAGATTATCAGTGATTGATGAGTCGTCCTTCCTGTCTCACTCTGACATCAGCTACGACCGGACAGATGATGACGTGGTATGAAGATGATGCACTTTATACTTTAGAGCAATGTCCCAGAAGTTTCATCGACTTGATGCTAAACTCTTGATTAAAAACAAATTTTTTAGAGCAGTGTGTAGCGTTGTAGATTCTTCATGGTTGTTGAGCTCATACTCGATTTGTAGAAATGTGAGATGTGCTTGTTTGATGTGTTTTATTGGACTTGCTCCACCTCCCATATCTGACTTTCTTATATAAAAAAAAAAAAAAAGGACACAGCAGTCTCAGGGCCTCCTCTAGAGGGGACTGGGACGTCCCACACAGAAAAACAGCCTTTGGACAAAATCATCTTTCTGTAAAGACCAGTCAGATCTGGGTTAGTCTTCCTCTCTCCATGAGGGCGTGTCCCACATTACAAACCTTCAAAGCTCACCACAAGCAGTGGTTGAAAGCAAACCAGTCTTGTTATCACACTGACTTTTATCTCCTTAGTAATGTCCTCTTTGGTCATGTGCTCTAAATGTGATCTATTGTCCTGTCCTATGTCTTGTCATGTTTTTTGTTACCTGCCCTAATTAGCATTTTTGCTATAATCCCCCATATTTACATCTATTGCTGTCTGAATAGATGTTCATTAATGTCCACTGTCCCTATCAAATAAATAAATAAAATCGTTTTAAAATAGATTAAGTCTGTGATGAACAGCCTCAGTAAAGAATCTAAATGTCTGAGTCAGGAAATGAATTCCACCTTATTGACGAGTTACAGAATAATTCAACAGATGGTTTCATTGCTGCTTTGTTTCAGTTCAAACAGTTCATACATCTGGGAGTTCTTTGATGGATCAGTAGACTGTTCTACCATGTATAAAACACATGAGTCAAGTGACACTTAAAAGTTAGACTCTTTGTTAACTGAGGGAACTTACTAATGATTTATGTTCTTGTGGTTTCAGGATTTGGACACAACTGTGATTAAACCACTGAGATCTCGAGTCAGAGAGAAGAGGGTAAGTAGTGAAACTCTTCATGACAGTCTGCGGTGTTGCTAGGACAAACTGCTAAGAGCTAGAGATTTCAATACATTTCATGTAACTGAGAGGTGACCACAAGTTCTGTTGCCCTGTTGCTTTGTTTCTCTGGTGCTCCATTGCTCTGTGTTGCGTTGCTTTGTTGCTCCTCTGCAGCGGTCATCGCTGGGCCCAGTCGTCGGCCTTTCAGTTGCGAAGCGAGGCAGAGGAGGAAACTTGTCTTCAGAGCTGGACAGAAAAACTATAGAGAAGGTGAAGAGAACAACAATGACTGACATCACACACTTTGTATGATTTCCATTTACACGTCTGTTCTAAGAAATGTTCTGTGAGGCTGGAAACAAAACTGGACTCTCCTCTAAGGAACAATCGATCCAGAGGAACATCTGACTGACCTTTGTAATGCTGGGTATGTTACTTGCTGTAATGAAATGAAGCCTGGTTCATCTATGTGAAGTTACTTTCAGTGATCGCGTTGCTCATCGTCTGACATAATGAATAATGACGAGCTGGACATGAACCGGAAACCTACCACCAGCTCTGCTGTGATTTCGATGAAGCTTAAACATCCAGCAGATGGAAATCTGTATAAACTGTTTGTCTCAGGAAGTGGAGACGATAGTGAAGGCGTCGGTGGTGACTCCTGAGACTGGAGGTCAGATCCACATGGTGGTGGGAATTACACAAGAGACCCCCGAAAACGAGACTCGGACCGTCACCCAGGAGTTTGCTGTTTCAGCCGGTGGAGGAGCAGGTGAGGAAATCAAACGACTCTATTGAGTTGTATTTATGCAAGTCCAATCAGAATTTCTAAACCATACAAATACAGAGTACACTAGACAGCCAGTAAACTAGAGAGAAAACTCTTCAGTCCATTTAACCGGGTCAGTTGTCAGTTAAAAACGTATTCTCTTTCATCGGGACCTTAATAAACCTTATAACAGTGTTGGTCATTGCAGTTTTTACTGTTATAGAGGTTTATTGGGAACTCTGCTCAACTCTAAATACAATCTGTCTTGTTTTATGTAACTCATGTATCGGCATCACTGTTAATGTCTGATCTTTACTCAAATAAAAACTCAGAGCAGGAGCAGCTGACCGATGACACAATAACACGAATGGTTTCTCTGTTTTTGATGAGAGACTTTCAAATGAGTTAAAGCTTTGTTTAGGAGAGATTGCTGCCTCTCCTTCTCCTCAGCCTCTCATAATTACTATGATTCATTTAAGCTGACATATTTATAAGGTTGCAGCCATTGTTCAGTCATCAAATCAGTCACTAACAGATTTAGTCATGAAATGCCTAATATTTATCTTCCATCAATAGTTTATCAGATGTTTCCCAATTAAATGACACTGATTACCTGATCCATATGTTTAAATTATGTTTTACATATGTCATGTTTGATGGCTGACCTTTGACTTGGAACATCATGTTTTCCTGATTGTGACTGCTGCTCTCTAACACTAACCCAGTGCTTCTCAAATAGTGGGGCGCGCCCCCCTGGGGGGGCGCCGTGCAATGCCTGAGGGGGCGCGAGTGCTTGCTCTTGTTGTATTCGATTAAAGTGTAATTGCACATCCAGAACGTAGGTGGCAGTGGCGCTCTCATTGTGCGCACTATTAGCTCTATGGTGTTTTTAACAGAGCCGGCGGTAAGAGATGTAAACAAACTGAGGAACATGGAAAAATATTTGACAGGGATGAAAAGAAAGGCCGTAAAAGAGGAAGATAATAAGACAAAGGAAAGTCACTCAAAACCCAAGACAAGGAAATATGACGAAACGTCGAAACGTATGTAGCGCTTGGCTTCACTGTAACTACGGTCGGGGACGAGGAAAGACCGTACCGGTATGTTTTATTCAGAGAAAACGCTCCGAATATTCCCAGCAATCATCCCGTTTCGTGACTGCTACGTCATTTAACCAGCGAGCACTGTTGGCATCATATAAGGTAAAATAGTTTAAATAATAGATACATTTAATACCTAAAATAGTTTAAATAAGGATTTATTTTTTATTCAGGCAAATTGCACTTTAATGCACTAATCTTTTCTGTAAGAGACTGAGAAACAATGTTAATTAAGTTATTCCATGTCTTTTTTCTTTTCTCTTTTCTCATATAACAAGTTTTGGAAAAATGATACTAATTGTAGGGGGGTGGCGCCGCAACTATTCTTCTTCCTAAGGGGGGCATAAGAGAAAATAATTGAGAACCACTGCACTAACCCAACATGTTGTCCTCTGTTCCTCAGACCAAACTTCAGTGTGGTTCCCCTGTAATGACACTGTGGTGGAGCCTGAACCTGAACCTGAACTTGAACCTGTTGTGGAGAAGAGACCAGTTTACATTGGCAGAGTTCAGAAAATCCTCAAACACATGTTTCTGTCTAAAACGGTACCACCATCTAGATACTGACGTTTAAACCACAGTCAAACTGACAGAGTAACACACTGCCTCCCTTAAGGTGATCCGGCCAGAGACCTGCCTACCATGTGGGAAGAGGATTCGCTTCGGGAAGATGGCAGTGAAGTGCAGGAACTGTCGCATGGTCGCTCATCCAGAGTGTAAACTGAAATTCAGTGACAGATGCTCACCCTCCAACGGCATGCCAGGATGTACAGCTCAGATGGTATTTCAGTTTAGTTTCTTTCTCACTGAGACAAAGTCTTCTTTAGTCTGAATATCCTGAGTGGTTGGTGTCCTTCAGAATGAATGTTGCTGCAGAACCTGATGAAGTTTTTGGATCCACTGGTGGTTGTTGTTGTTGTAGTTCATACATCCATGATTCTGCTGCTTTTAGCTTTTACTACTGCTATTGATTATCAATCATTATTATTTATCTAGTGATTACATTCTCAGTTATTTAGTCTTTAACACGTAAAAATAAAGGGTTCAGATCTGACGTTAAAACTAAATGAACAGCTCTTAATCAGCCAGTGTTAATGAGGCTTCAGTCTGACGGGAGATGAAACGCTAAGGTTGATCATGTTTCGTTGTAAAACAACAGTTGTGCTGAGTTTCAGAAAGTCTCATTGATGTCCAGTACCTAGAGAGGGAAAATCTTCAGCTTATGCAGGAACACGATGGGATAAGATATGAGACATAGACTGCTGTGTTCACCGATACCCAATCATTCTTTTCAGTCCAGCATTATTTATATAATACCAGAAATCATCCAGATTGTCTCCATATATTCTACAGAAGCCAGGGCGGTTCACCAAATGGTGGTAAAACAAATCCTTTAGAGGTAGAGACCTTGAACAGAAGCAGCTAATATGGAGGAAGGTGGAGACGAAAAGAGAGAAGGAGGAGGCAGGGGAGTCATGTCAATACAACTCATGCTTGTTTGAATGAAGCTCTGCTCCTGTTCAGGACTCATTGGAGGGTTTTGCACCAGTGAGTCATCCCAGAATACCTCTGCTGATTGTGGACTGTGTCGCAGAGATTGAGAGGAGGGGGCTGCAGGAGGTGAGCTGAGGTCTCAGTCAAGTAAAAGTCAAAACCGTTCAATCACTGGTAACTGGTTTGTTTGGCTGTTGTTCAGACGAATGAATTGGTCAAGTTGAGCTTCTGTCAATAATAAGTCGTCTTACTTGTTTGTCTCCGTCTGTAGAGAGGTCTCTACAGAGTTCCTGGAGGTGAGCGTCTGGTGAAGGAGCTCAGGGATCGATTCCTTCAGGGGAAACCTGCTCTGATGCTCAGTAAAGTCCAAGACATCCATGTGGTCTGTGGACTCCTGAAAGACTTCCTGAGGAAACTGAAGGAGCCTCTGATCACCTTCAGGCTACACAGGACCTTCATGGAGGCTTCAGGTATGGATACTGGACACGGCCACATCCCAGCATGTTCTGATCTGTCATGAGCTCTTAATGCTACCATCTGTGTTTCAGAGCTGGCTGACGAGGACAACAGCTCGGCCATCATATATCAGGCCATAGCAGAGCTGCCAAAGGCTAACAGAGACACTCTGGCCTTTCTCATGCTTCACTTACACAAGTAAGACCAAGCTGACTACAGATGAGCTGACGATGAACTGGCGCTTCATTTAGCAGCTGTCATAGAGACCAAGCAGGGTTTCTGTGGTGGTCTTGGTTCTTTGTGATGGTCTTGTGGTTTATGTCCATGGTTTCCCCTCATTGTCCAGGGTGATGGGGAGTCCCCAGTGCCAGATGGACCAGAATAATTTGGCCCGGGTCTTTGGACCGACCATTGTGGGTCATGGGATGTCTGAGCCATCTCCAACAACCATCATGAAAGATACAAACACTCAGCCAAAGGTCAGCATCTTCTGAAATGTCCACCAGTGTCAGGACAGTTTCGTACATCAGGGTCATTTAGTGTCAGTGTTCATATTGGTTGAGCAGGTAGTCTGCCGCCTGTTGTCTCTACCTGAAGACTATTGGAGACGAGTCCTGTCCATCCAGACGGATCAGACCTCGTCCTCCGCTGCAAAGATCAACCAGGATGATGGATATGGTTTGTAGTCCAGCAGCTCTAATGGCTGATTTTTTTTTTCTTTAATGTTAAGCTTAAAAATAATTTCTGCTGCTCTGGATATTTTTCCAAAATCCTCAAACTTGTTGAGACATCAGAGAAACTAAGTAGTTCCAGAAATATTTCACATCTCCGTCAAAAGAACTGTCCTTATTGTGAGAACACAATGAAAATTACATTTAATTTCTAAAGTGTTTTATTTTCCTTCAGGTCGGTTGTTTAAGCCACTGACGTCTCCAGAGTTGAACAGCTACTACAAAACTCCCAGTGGAGGATCTCTGAGAGGAAGAATCAGGAACCTGGGAAATGCTTTCAGCTCCACGTAAGACCTCAACAAGTCCTCTATCTCTGAGAGAAGACCATTACTATGACAACGAAGATCTAATGAGGCTGCAAGTTACATTTCTAAAATACACTATTATATGACATCCTTCACTACAGTTTCTGTAATCAACCTCCCAAACCTGTAACCTGAGTTACTCATAAGAACCTAATAATAGAACAAATGAATGAATGAGAGGGAGACTTTTAAATGACTCTGTTTAGTTTCAGGATTCATTTCTACATCTGAGTGAAGGTCCATGTCATTCCTCTGGATCTGCAGAGTTTTGGGTTGGTGACACTCTAAAGCAGGGGTCTCCACACTTTTGGCTTGAGGGCCATTAAGTGATCTATAAGTTAGGGATTTTGTGAGGGACTCGGTGGATGTCTTACATACGGTGATTGTTTCACTTCAGTGATTTTTTGGGATAGGGAGGCAATTGTATTGGTGTGATAGACACACCTCATTTTGTGTTTCCACGTAATTGTCTGACTGTGGACAGTGTGCCTTACATATTGGGGCCAATACCAGAAAATACTAAAAGACAACCCTTTTCAATGTGGCATCAATTTCAACATTGTGTGGGTATAAAAAGCTGGTATTGTCAGTAAGTCATTCGAACAGCCATGAAAACACGACATCACTTAATGGATAAGCAGCACCACCTGGCCATTGCGTGACTTCAGGTCAGTGGCAGGCAGTCACATGTTGCTCGTGAACTTGGTGTGTCTCAAAGTGTCATCAGCAGACTTGGATCAAGACAAAGAACTCTTTGTGACAGACCCAGGAGTGGAGGCCCACGAGTGACAGACCGCAACACTGACCAGTACCTAAGGACCAATGCACTCATCGTTATGCACCGGCCACACAGCTGCAGGCCTGTTTACCACATGTGAGGGTACGAGGGTTTCCAGACAAACCAATCGCAACCGACTCCACCACTTTGGCTTGAATGCCAGACGACCGTTGCAGGTGATTCCCCTGACACCAAGACACTGCCGTGAATGTTTGCAGTGGGCACAAGATCATGTGACCTGGACAATGCAGCAGTGGTCTACCGTCCTGTTCACTGATGAGTGTCGGGTCACCTTGCACAGAAAGGATGGTCATCATCGTTGCTGGATAAGGCGAGGGGAGCGATACGCCCAAGTCAACATGGCCCCTAGGGTTCACTTTGGTGGAGGAGGTACAACAGTCTGGGCAGGCATCACCAGTCAGCGCAGAACAGATTTGGTTATTGTAGATGGCTCAGTCACTGCACATTCTTACCTCAGACACAACATAGAACCCATCGTCATTACTAACTTTCTGTTCATGGATGATAATGCTCCACAACATGGTGCCAGAATTGTCACAGCTCGACTTCAGGAAGTCAGAGTGCCTCATATGGTTTGGCCAGCAATGTCCCCTGACCTGAACCCCATAGAGCAGGTCTGGGACCAGCTGAAGCACAGACTGGATGATCGTACCCCACCCCCACGTGACCTGGCAGAACTGCATGCAGCACTTGTGGAAGAGTGGAAGGTAGAACAACATCATGAGGCCAGTGAGGAGCACGAGACGTCGCTGTCAAGCTGTCATTGTGACAAATGGTGGAAACACACACCCGCTACTGACATTGTCAATTTTTGTTATTTTGTCTTAATTTTTGAGGTAATAAATATTAAACTAATGAAAATGGTGTTTCTTCTCATTCATTATTAGCAAAGTCAAAGGGAACTTAGACTACTATCTAAAACTTTTTTTCCTTTCTTTTCTTTTTTTAAATGGTCCATTGTGATCAATGTATTGGGCACCTCTGCTCTAAACAAATATCTCCTGATGAACCAGCTCCCAGTCTGTTCAGGATGAAGGTTTCTGATGGTTAATTAGTGATGCTGCTGAGGGACTTCCCATCATGCACTCAGCGCCTCTCCTCTACTCTCTTCAGACTTCACAGTTTGCTTATGATCACTGATCGGTAATGATCATCATGAACAGTAACGTCAGTTTTGTTTCAGTAAAATGGTCGAGTACATTTACAAATAAAAAATCCTGGATCTCTGTGGTTCTTCACATATCAGATGTCTCTTTAGTTTTCTTTAACATCTGTGTGGGATTGTTTTCTGTCCTCAGAGGTCGACCAGAACCAGGAAGGAGGTTCTTCACGTCTCCCAGCTGACCGGTCAAACAGGAAACCTGAGACATTGAAACTCAATCTGTGTGAAATAAGAGACAAATACTGAGTCACTGTTTACGAGAGAAAGCCTGTTTGAACTTGTTTGATCAGAACAGAAATGTAAAATGTTCAGACACGTGTTTTTGTGACTGATGACGGCACTAAATCAAAATGTCCTCACTAATTCTTGGCTGAGGTTCCAGCTCTAAACATGCCCAGTGTTTTTATGTCACTGTTGGTAAAGATAAAGTGTGAACTTTACCTTATGAAGTCGATTGTTTTATGTTCGGATTCAGGCTAGCCTAAATCCTCTGTCAGACTCTGTCACTTATTCTTGGTTTGATTTTCACTGAAGCACTTTAACTGTGGAAATAAAAACAACTATTTTATATGAGGAAAGAAAATTTGAAATAAAAGTAAATCATCATGTAGATGCAGATTGTCATTGTACTTATTTCATTTATTTCCTTCCTCTAAACAGGACCACAACTCCTACAGGAACCCAAATTAAAGTGAAAATTCACTTATCCTAAACTTTGGATCATTTTGAGGAGAATGTGAAAGAATGTGTTAACTCCAGCCAAACGTAAAACAGCAGAAACGGGGGGAGGTAGAAATTTTAATGGTTCATGTTTTATAATGGGACAGTGCCCTGAGCACCTATCCTCTCATTTCTTTTCTCTGGCAGCAAGCTCCTGTCCTCTAATTTTTTATCTATTACTAGTCATGTGATTCTGTGCTATTATTGTATAGCGCGCTAACTGCACACACATCTCTGGCCTGGAGTTGTGTGTTTCCTGTGGAGCTCCATACTACATCTGTTGTCGTGGTCTCATCATCCTGCCCAGTCTCCATGTCCTGTCCTGAATGAACAGTTCTCCAAGCTGCCTATGATTCCTCTTATATTCTCAGACTGCCCTGTAACGTCATCAGCTGTACGTTGTATTTGTTTCATCAGATTCTACATGTATTAGATATATGTTCTGCTCAAGGTTTCTTCCTGTTCCTGTTTCTTTCCTACCTTCAGTCTGCTCTGGGGGTTTCAGCCCGGATGCTGTAAACTGTCTTGAGACAATTGTATTGACAAAAACTGAATAGAATTGATACATCAAGCGAACGATTGAAAATGAATGAAAAGGTGACAGCAGAAAGGCAGCAAGAAGAAACGAGTAAATAATGAACAGTTTGATCTGAATGAAGAGAGAAGGGGTTTAGATGAGGTTTGATTCAGAATCATTTTAACTCAGAATTGATCTGAATGAAAACAGAACCAACTCAGGACACATCTGACCAAAATTTTAATTGAGCTGCTTGCTTTTCAAGTGATGCTGCAGAATTATTTAAGTATTTACACGCATGTCTGTAAAGGTCATGCTATACTTAAAGGTGAACTCCTTCACAGGAACCAACTCCACCCACTGGTACAGGTATGTGGACAACACTTGTCGGAGATAGCGGTGATAGTCTGGCCTTGTCTGGTTCACGTGGAAGAAGGCCAAAGCCTCAACACTGAAGTACATAGGAAACCCACTCACACTGATCAGCGTTTATTAATTGATTCCCACCATCCTCTGGAACACAAACTAGGGGTCATCAGAACGCTCCAGCACAGAGCACAGAAGGAGCAGAAACACATCAAATTAACAAACAAGACATGGATATCCCAACTGGGCCTTTGTCAAAGGCTCAAAAAGATATCCCAGAGGGTACAGAGAGGAGGAGAGGAACAGGAGGAAGAACATCGTCATTTTCTGTGGCTGGGGTGTCGAAAAACTCAGGACAATTTTCAGAAATCACCGTATTCCAGTTTATTTCAAAACAGTCAACACACTTAGGCAGAGACTGGTCCACCCTAAAAACAAAACACCCAGGCAGAACCAGAGTAATGTGGTGTACGCTGTTCGGTGCAGTGAGGAGTGTACAGACTTATACACTGGAGAAAACAAACAACCGATCCATAAACACATGTACCAGCACAGGAGAGCCAGCTCATCAGGAAATGATTCAGAGGTCCACCTACACCTGAAGGACAAAGGACACTCCTTTGAAGATAACAACGTCCAAATGTTAGCCAGAGAAGACAGATGGTTTGAAAGAGGAGTTAAGGAAGCATCTATGTCAGACTGGAAAAACCTTCACTAAACTGAGATTTAATCTGACATCTATTTACGATACAGTTTGAACTGGAGACTAAAGCCTCTGACTGATAATGGGATTAGAGCACCATCCATAGGGTGCTCTAACACCTTCATTTATTATATTAGTTAATAATTAACAATTATTAGTGGGCTTTTGACAGTTAGGTAGTACTGCTTTGTTTTAACTAATATAATAGTGTTTGTATCTCTTGTCTAGTCCTGGTAGTAGTAGTATATCTGATAATATGACTGTGTGATACTAGCAGTACTCATACTTCATGTTTACTGGGTAGTATCTCTACATGGTGACTAGTAGTATGTTGATGTGAGTTATAGTAGTGATAGTAGAGGGAGCAGTATTTGTAGATAAGATAAAAATTTGATCAAATATTTGCCTGAGCTGAGGCTCATGGGTAATGTAGTTTGGACAATCACATACTTGACTGATGTTTTCTGCTCAATAGACATCAGACAACACAACATCGGTGACATCACTTCCCGTTGCTCTGCTCAGTAAGGAGAGTCTTTATGTCATTCTGCCAGTCCTTCACCACATCTAGAGGACACTGTCCATTCTGAGTACAAAGACATATCACTGGATCAGTCTACGGACATGTCAGGAGCCTTTAATGTACACTGCTCAAAAAAATTAAAAGATCTGAATGAATCTAAAGATCAGTGTGATATTGATCTGGTCAGTTCAGTAGCAGAGGGGGTTGTTAATCTGTTTCAGATTTGACGTTAATGAAATTAACAACAGGGCACTAGAGGGGCAACGAGGAGTGTGTGTGAACATGTGTTACCTGGTTTCTGGTGTGTGTGTCGGCTCCGTGCAGCAACAGCAGTTGAATCATTTTAAACTTGTTGAGACGAACAGCGTCATGTAGTGGAGTGTCTCCTTCCTACAACACATCAGACCTTCAGCTGTAGAGAGGACTATAACTACAAACACACTACAGACTGAGTAAAATTACAACTTATCGAAAACAAATGTGAGGCACAGGGCAGGGCCAGTTAGTAGCCTGTACCTCTTTACTTCAACATGCTATCTGCAATCTCTTCAAAGTCAAAAGTCAAAGTCAGTCAAAGTCTGGGTCAAAGTCTGGGTCAGTCTGAACTATGCAAGTTCAGACTGACTTCATGGTGTCACGCATCAGTTTTCATATATTTTGGTGCTTCATTAACAAATGGGGCTGGGAACAGTCCTTTGCCAAAAAATATGGAACTTTCCTCTCTGGAAACACCTGTGTCTTCTGGGACCAGGTTTTATATATGGACTTTGAACCCAACAGTAGTGTACTTTTTCATCCACCACTTCACGTCATAGTGATGTTCGCTTCTTATCTCTCGTACATTTTTTTTAAAAAGAACAACTCCATATACAGTATGGTCTGGTTGGTGCTGTGTACGGGCAGGACTACAACCAGGACTACAACCAGGACTACAACCAGGACTACAACCAGGACCACAGGCACGACTACAACCAGGACTACAACCAGGACTACAACCAGGACTACAGGCAGGACTACAACCAGGACTACAACCAGGACTACAGGCACGACTACAACCAGGACTACAACCAGGACTACAACCAGGACTACAACCAGGACTACAACCACAACTACAACCAGGACTACACACATTTACATTTACAGACAGACCTGTAGTATTATGTGTGTAAACAAAGATGTTGTGGCTTTTTAAATATTTTAATGAGGAAATAAATTGATGATCTGAACACGATTATAACATGATGGGACAGAACATTACACATGTGATCTACAGACATGAAGCTAATCCTGATCTCTCTGGATGTCCACGTGTGTTGAGACTCACCTTGTCCTGGGTGTTCAGCTCCGCTCCACAGTGAATCAGGTATTCAACACAGAGCAGGTGTCCGGTCCTCACAGAGACATGAAGAGGAGTACTGTCCAGCTGACACATAACATCAACATGAGACACATTTACACAGTTACACTACATCGACAAGTCAGGAAAAAGTACAGTACATAAGACAAGACAGAAGACAGGACTGGGGACCAGACAGGAGACAAGACAGGAGACAGACAGGAGACAGAACAAGACAGGACAGAAGACACGTCAGGAGACACAACAGAAGAAACGACAGGAGATGTGACAGGAGACATGGGGTACACTGATAACAAGGCTTTTTACTGTCTGTAGCATGTAAATGGTAAATGTTCTTGCTTTTATATAGCGCTTTTCTACCTATTGGTTCTCAAAGCGCTTTTACAGTCAGAGACACATCTACACATTCACTCACACAAGCACGCACACATTCACGCACACATTCACACACCAGTACCACGCACTGGGAGCAACTGGGGGTTCAGTGTCTTGCTCAAGGACACTTCGACATGTGGCACATTCCGGGGATCGAACCGCTAACCCTCTGGTTCGTGGACAACCCGCTCTACCTACTGAGTCACAGTTGTAGGTGTTATTACTTCATCTGTTATCACATCATGTTATTATCTAATCTGTTATTACATCATGTTATTACATCATGTTATTACATCATCTGTTATTACATCATCTGTTATAACCTCATCTGTTATAACATCATGTTATTATCATGTTATTACCTCATCTGTTATTACATCATGGTATTGCATCTGTTATTACCTCATCTGTTATTACATCATGGTATTGCATCTGTTATTACATCATCTGTTATTACCTCATCTGTTATTACCTCATCTGTTATCACATCATGTTATTACATCATCTGTTATTACATCATCTGTTATTACCTCATCTGTTATTACCTCATCTTGTTAGATATAAAAGAGTTAAAGAAGGAAACAGTACAGCACTGAAAGAGATGTCCTTCTTTCCTTCTTGTACTGTTCAGATATGTGATTATGTAATGCTTTGCTTCAGCTTGCTCACTAGATAAGAGGCACCACACGCATAATTCACCTTGAAGACATCAGTTAGGTCTGGCGCCGACCTCGGCCACACATAGAATACCACTGATACACGACAGGCCGCGCTCCTCCTATTGGTCCCGGGTGGAGCCCAGATAGAATAAAACCTGTGTGCAGACTGTGTCCAGGGCTTCTCTTCTCTACCCTTAAGGTGGTTAAGTTGAAGTCTCAGCGCTGATGCTGTACCAATTCTCTGCGTGTCAAATAAATTGTTGAATTGGAGAGAAGTTGTTGGGTGCTCTATTCGTAGTTGGACTAACCTTTCCAATAGGTATAAAGAACCTGGGCTGAAGGAGAGGAATACATTCCTCCTTCGACAATCTGTTATCACATCATGTTATTACATCATCTGTTATTACCTCATCTGTTATTACATCATGTTATTACCTCATCTGTTATCACATCATGTTATTACCTCATCTGTTATTACTTCATCTGTTATAACCTCATCTGTTATTACATCATGGTATTACCTCATCTGTTATTACTTCATCTGTTATAACCTCATCTGTTATTACATCATGGTATTACCTCATCTGTTATTACTTCATCTGTTATAACCTCATCTGTTATTACATCATGGTATTGCATCATGTTATTACATCATCTGTTATCACATCATGTTATTACCTCATCTGTTATTACTTCATCTGTTATAACCTCATCTGTTATTACATCATGGTATTACCTCATCTGTTATTACTTCATCTGTTATAACCTCATCTGTTATTACATCATGGTATTGCATCATGTTATTACATCATCTGTTATCACATCATGTTATTACCTCATCTGTTATCACATCATGTTATTACCTCATCTGTTATCACATCATGTTATTACCTCATCTGTTATCACATCATGTTATTACCTCATCTGTTATCACATCATGTTATTACCTCATCTGTTATTACATCATCTGTTATTACCTCATCTGTTATTACATCATCTGTTATTACCTCATCTGTTATTACCTCATCTGTTATCACATCATGTTATTACCTCATCTGTTATCACATCATGTTATTACCTCATCTGTTATTACATCATCTGTTATTACCTCATCTGTTATCACATCATGTTATTACCTCATCTGTTATTACCTCATCGGTTATCACATCATGTTATTACCTCATCTGTTATTACATCATGTTATTACCTCATCTGTTATCACATCATGTTATTACCTCATCTGTTATCACATCATGTTATTACCTCATCTGTTATCACATCATGTTATTACCTCATCTGTTATTACATCATCTGTTATTACCTCATCTGTTATTACATCATGTTATTACCTCATCTGTTATTACATCATCTGTTATTACCTCATCTGTTATTACCTCATCTGTTATTACATCATGTTATTACCTCATCTGTTATCACATCATGTTATTACCTCATCTGTTATTACATCATGTTATTACCGCATCTGTTATTACTTCATCTGTTATAACCTCATCTGTTATTACATCATGTTATTACCGCATCTGTTATTACTTCATCTGTTATAACCTCATCTGTTATTACATCATGGTATTGCATCATGTTATTACATCATCTGTTATCACATCATGTTATTACATCATCTGTTATTACCTCATCTGTTATTACCTCATCTGTTATTACCTCATCGGTTATCACATCATGTTATTACCTCATCTGTTATTACATCATGTTATTACCTCATCTGTTATCACATCATGTTATTACCTCATCTGTTATCACATCATGTTATTACCTCATCTGTTATCACATCATGTTATTACCTCATCTGTTATCACATCATGTTATTACCTCATCTGTTATCACATCATGTTATTACCTCATCTGTTATTACATCATGTTATTACCTCATCTGTTATCACATCATGTTATTACCTCATCTGTTATCACATCATGTTATTACCTCATCTGTTATCACATCATGTTATTACCTCATCTGTTATCACATCATGTTATTACCTCATCTGTTATTACATCATGTTATTACCTCATCTGTTATTACATCATGTTATTACCTCATCTGTTATTACCTCATCTGTGATTACCTCATCTGTTATTACATCATGTTATTACATCATCTGTTATTACATCATCTGCCATTAACTCATCTGTCATTAACTCATCTGCTAATGCCTCGTCTGTTATTACCTCATTTGTTACTACCTCATCTGTTATTACCTTGTCTCTTGCAGTGATATCAACTCCGTGGGTCAACAGCAGTTTGAGGACAGATAGGTGTCCTCCACGACAGGCAGAGTGGACACATGTGGACGCCAGCTGGACAGAACATGAGCATTAATGCTGAGACTGAGACCAGTCTGAGGGACAGACACGGTGAAGTGTACCTTGTCTCGACGGTGGACGTCAGCTCCGGCCTCCAGCAGTATGCTGATGATCTCGGTGTTTCCTTTAGAGCTGGATCTGTGGAGACCTGTTCGCTCAAACTAACCCAAACACATCTGATTTCAGATCACAATCAGATCATTTTCATTGAAAGACAAGAAACACTAAGATAAATTCCTCGTTTGTTTAACAGTCATCGACTGAAGCAGTCATTGATTGGTAAAACAGTCAACTGATTGTTAAGAGGTTTCTCCTCAAAGACTCAAACATGTTTTGTTGAACAGCTGAACAACAGTCACTGTTACTGTTTCATCTTCAGATTTGAAGCGGCTGTTTACTGTATGTATTCTTGTAGTGCACATCTTAGTGATTTTATTTCTTTTAGTCCTGACTCACTGCGTCGCAGGCATTGACGTCTCCACCCGTCGACAGGTATCTGTCAGTCACCAGCAGCTGGTTCTGGTCGCAGGCTTGAAAGAAATCGTCTTCATCCACATAATAAGGCTGAGAGACAAATAAACTCCTGTTCTTTAACATCATGGATTTCACAGAATTTAAAACTCCTCTAGTTGTGTCTATGAGTCTTGTTACTGGACCGACACCAGGATGTCTCACCACTCTCTGGACAGTAGGGGGCACTGCAGGCATCTTGATGGCAGCTTTCTGTTGTCTCTTGGTCTTCCTCAGTAACAGGAGGTTCTGCAGGTCGGCCGGAGTCTCTAGAAGGAGATGTCCTGATTTGTCCGTCTGGACCAGGACAGAAAGACAGAGGAGCCGGAACCACATTCACACTGTTAACCACCGTCAGCACCACTGTAATAATTACAGAATAATATAACGTGTTTTAGGGTGTGTGCATCTACTACTCAATGAAGCTGGTGGTCTATCTGAGGAGGGCTAAGGCATCCGTGGGGTCTTTGTTGACATTCATGAGAAGGTCCTTCAACATCTGGATGTACATTTTATTTATTCATTTATTTCTCAGTTTTACATCTATACTTATATTGTTTACCTTGTGTGCTATTTGCAATTATTACTGGTTTACTGTATTGCTTTTTTAGTAATGGCTGCAGGTACAAAAATATATTTCACTGTGCATTGTACTATGTATAACTGTGCACAAGATAAAATCTTATCTCAATCTTCTATGTGTCTGATGCTGAGGATATTACTGGACAAATGAAGGTTTTCTTAATCTTCTGTCTGAGTATGATGTTGAGGATGTTCTACGAGGGTTGACGGTGGCGGACACTATATACCGTAATTCTGTTTTTGTATTTTTATACTGGGGTTTATTGGAGTAGCTGTGACAAACCCAATGAAGTACTTCTGATTCTGATTCTAATATATAACATTATAAAATATATAATGCATTCATGTCAACACCTCCAGGACTTAAAGTAAAGGACGCTTCTTGTTCTCTGACCTTGAGGCTGACTGCACATTCAGAGACACTGTCTCTGTCCTGAGTGTCCTGTTTCTCCTGAGAGACAGACGTCTCGTAGTCTTCATCCTCTACCTGCTAAAGACAGACAAACAGCTCTTCAGTCGTTTCTAAATATACAACTACTTTTATCATCAGTTCATCCTCATTTCAGGTCCGAGAGACACCGTGTCCGCAATAACCATGACAAAAATAATAATAGACGCCAGCTCCTGACACCAGACTCCACCTCCTGACCTATGACCCTGTGTCCTCCTTATAAGACTTTATTAGCAGCCTCAGTTTATGGCTTTGCGAGTTGGATCACCTTCTAGGGGGGCAGGGTCAGAGGTCAGTGGTGTCATGTGATCACTGGCAGCAAACAGTAAACAAACACAAACACTGCTTGTACACAGATGTCATACATGTAGACATGTAAACATCTAACTGACGTGTTAATTCAGATTTTGTTCCAGTGGAAGAACATCAGTGAGAGTCAAAACATCTGTAGCTGACCTCCACTAAAACATGTTCACAGAGACATGAATCCACTGTGAATGAATGTGTTCGACTGTTGCCATGACAGCGACAGGTGAGCCATTAACTTTGTCTCTGTATTATCCCGTGTCACAGGTCAGAGTTAAGAGGTCAGGGTGAAGTTGAAGTTAAAATAAAAGCTGATATTTAAAGAATGTTCCATTCATTAGTGAACAGAAAACAACATGTATGTTTACCCTGATCCAGCCAATGAACATGAACGACCACAGGTCGAGTTTATTAGGAACACCTGGTCACATCTGAGATTAATCCTCCAGACGGACTCTGCTGGCTGTTCCTAATAAAACGGACAACACAAGGAGTAGGAATATTAAGTCTGAATCTGTCTTACCATGATCATCATCTTCTTCTCCTCAACATCAACCCAGCTGATCAGCTCAGATCTGACATGAGAAAAAAAAACATCCTGAATCAATAACACTTGTTAACTATGATCTGGAATCAGGTCTACTACAGGAATTCTTGAAACCAGATATAACCTACAAGCAGACCTGTAAAGAACTGATGAATGAATACTGATCTGATGATCGAGCTGAATATCTCCTGGTTTAGAGTCTGGTTTCCTATCAGACCCTGGTCAGTGACAACCGAATATGAGTCTTACCTCTGCAGCTCCATGTCTTCTCTGGGTGTCTGTGTCCTTCTGTAGTGGACAGGAGATGATGGGACGCTTCCACTCCGTCATCGTCTTAATATAGACGTCCCACACCCACACACATTCATTTACAAGGTGACCTTTGACCTCACTAGTTGAACTTGCAGGTGATGACCCTGTATGACGTCAGAAACCAGAGAAGAAGAAGAGTTTTATTGGTGGAGGTGATCAGGATTCATGTGGAGGAAGCAGTAGTAGAACTCAACCAGTTCCTCTTCATTTTAAATGATCACAGGAAGAACCCTATCCAGAAACTAACCAGTCACTCACAAACGTAAGCAAACATGTAGAAAATTAAAAACTGTCTTGTTAGACATGCATGGGTCTTCTCTGACCTATCTACTCTCAGGCCCTCCTTATCTTCTGATGAATACCTCCTGACAAGGAGCAACTGTAGACCAGCCTGAACCTCCATCAGGTTCTGGTAGATCAGGTTGATCAGAGTGATAAGGTACAGGCAGATCTCGTAAATCTAGAACAGATAGGTCTGGTTGACCAGTGTGGCGATGTGGAGGCTTTCATCAGAGCTGACCTTTCACCAGGTGACTGTGGGGTTGCAGACGGACTGAGAAGATCTTCAGACCTCCTCTGGACTTTAATCTTCTAGAGAAGCCTCAAAAAAACATTTTTGTGGTTTCACCCTTCTTAAGTTACTTATGTTGCTCATGTAGTGTTCAAATGTGTCTGACTCTGAGGTTGTTGTAAACTACACAGGATTACTTTACAGTAGATGTATGACATAAATGTATTAATCACACAGTAAGCCTGAACTATCTGCTGAAAGATCGTTCTTTATGGTACTCCTGAGTTGAGTGGCTGGATTCAGTTCTGACATGTTTCTGGTTTGTTCTAAACTCACCTGGAGACCACAGATTATCACAGCAGCTAAACTGATCAGGGCCACTCAGTCTGAGCTCTTCCTGATGATGTTATGTCTGTTTGCCAGCAGGAGGCGCTGAAGACACTCAGAACCGTCTGTTTGGTTCAGTTCAATAGAAGCTGTCAGTTATATAATAGCAGTGGACTATCCAGCCTTATGTAAGATGATTTATTACTTCCTGTTTATGATGAAGAACAGTCTAATGAGGAGGAGGAAGAAACGATGAGGGGGCGGAGTAAAGTTTCTGATCTAACAGAGATGTTAATTAAGAGTTTAACATGATCAGGAAGTTCTTGGTCTTAGAGTCTAGAAGTCTAAGTCAATGTATGTATAAACCACAGATGTTGACCAAAGAGGTAGACAGAGCAGTCAAGGCATGAAACATACAGTCAACGCAAAAACAGAGACGAGGACGAGGCAAAAAGAAATAAAAATACTGGGCTAAAACACAATCAAAAAGTCGCAATATAAAGAGCAGCTCTTAAACTGAATCAAAGGCCAAACAGTTTTTGAGAAGTGATTTCTAAACAGCCAGCGTCTTTGGGTGCTTCAGACTTGTTCTCCACACAAGCAGAAGACAGTGGTCAGCAGACCTGAGTGACCTTAATGGGATGCACTGTTGTAGGAGCCAGACCTTTTAGTGATTTATAAACACACGCTGAAAGCTTAAAATAAATCCTAAGACATACAGTGAGCCAGTGAAGGGACAGGATGGATATGCTCTCATTTACTGTCCTTGTTAAAAGACATGCTGCAGCAGATAATAACTCTTTTGGACAGTGTTCATTAGGCCTCTTACTAGGTGAACTCCTAACCCTCCATTAGTTCAGTGTTCAAATACTAGAAATATGTCTAAACATTGTGGAGATGAAGCTAACTGTGCTAACAGTAATTAGCATTAGAGAGACTGACATGAGATGGAGGGACAGCTGCGTCCTAATCTCAATTCACATCAAGAGATTCAGCTCTTATATAACTATAATCTGTCAGGCAGCAGGAGTTCAATCATGTGGTTTCTGAAAATCGCACGTGAAAACATGGTGGGAAAAGAAAACTAGGCGTTTTAAATCACAACTGGTTTTACAAAGAGACATTTGAACTACAGCTGGTTTACTACCAGTGGATAGATTGATTTTAGACATGTTCCTAATACATCGTCTGTCCAGAGAGTCTACAGATCAGTGACTCCCCTGAGGTGAAGAAGTTCTAATATTTACATTTTAACATTTATTACTGAGAGAATACTCTTCATTTCATTTGAGTCTGGACTCGATAAAACTGCTTTTGTTCCTGAAGTTCTTCTGAACTTCAACATGGTGACTACTTTGTGGTGTACTTTACGTGGATGTCGGTCCTCACTCTTCACGTTCAGTCGTGTGGATGTTAATCTGAGAACTGAGCCTCAGAAACAAGAATGTTCATCAGTCTGTCAGCTTCCATCTCATCTCTGCTTTCTTTCTCCTGCATTCAGCTGTGTGCTGTTTTTACATGATATTTGACTTTATTAAATGCAAAATAATTAGCGCTAATTCAATCACAATGGAATACTTACGTTTCCATAACTTTGATCAAGGCATTCAGTTTTCTGGTGATAAAGTTTTTAATAAATAAATGAAGGAGAGCGAACTTTACAAATGATAGACTTTTATTCTGAAAGGATTCACACAAAAGGAACAATCAGTCACTTCCTGCTTCCACTTTACATCTCCACACCATTGTTAGATTGCACCATTGCTAATTCAAACACACTGCTAGCTAGCCACTTTAGCACAGGCTAGCTGAGGTGACATGCTATGTTCAGGTTTTCCACCCAGAACCAACACAGGAAATGACTTCTATTAAAATCAGACAACACTCCAAACATTTTAAACACGGAGTTTGCCAAAAAAGGCTCCTCAACACACTGCTGGAATTTGCTGGATTATTCAGTGGTTCACCTGACATGAACACAGCACGAGGCCTTTAGGAGCCTTTAGTGTGAACATTTCAACACTTTAAACACTTTACATTTCACTTCCTGACACATGCTTCATACCAACAACACACACAGTCACACACTGACAGCAGCTATAATCAGGGTAAGAGCACTGAGGACGTTGAGCTGGTAAAGCTTTTAAACAAGATGTAGGCTTCCTAAGAGAAAACAGGATAAACTTCTGTCCATCATTATGACAACTGTGTCCTGGAACAGTTTTAGGCTAGCAGGAATAAAAACAAAGATAAATTCAGTGAAACTGTTTAGTCACAGCAGCAGATCTACTGCTAACAGACAACCCTCAGCTCAGATCATCATTCTCCTTAACATCTAAATGTGAACAGAGCGTGTTCTAGAGAACAGATGGTTCGTGAGGAGCTTTCAGACCCGGACTAGACCAACCAGTCTGGACACATTAATCACGTCATGCTGGATCAAAGAGCTCATCTACAACCATCAGACGGTCAGAGAAAGAGTCTAGTGGGAACAACACCACAAATCTATTATGGTTTAGTAAATCAGTGTCTGAAACTTTAGCGTTAGTGGCTCCTCACACTGTCACACTGCCTGAGAGTTGACATGAAATGTTTGTTCAGTCATTGGTGAATTATGAATCTGTGTGGGAAGGTCTAGACGCCTAGATTCATTCTTAAAGAGTGGACCCAGACGGGGTTTTGGTGAAGTGTTGCTGAACACAAACACAAACTCTCGTTATAAACGTGTGCCCACCAGGCATAGCTGCAGGATCAAAGACTACCAATGATCTTCACTGACTCTGAAGCTGAGGAGTTTTTGATGAGAAGTAAAGGATCAGTTGTCATGGTGATGAAAGAGAAGAAGGTATGATTGCATTTGAAAATACATTAAATTAAATAAAGTAAATCCCAAACGTGTGAGAAAAGTCTTGAATCCTCGACCTGAACCCTGAATCGATGGTCCTGATGAAGGTGAGTTCTCGGAAAGACTTGGTCCCTGATGTTCCCCAAGACTTCTGATGATGCTGTCATGAAGAACTTAGTTCCTCTAAATGTTGAAATGAATCCTTTTGCAAAGAACTCCTACAGATGTCAAGTGGACTCTACAGTCTTCTTTTACAAACTATAATGAAGCCCTGGACAGTGCAACATCATAACTCTCTGAGAGGTTTAAGGAAAAACTTTTGTATTTCATGGATTCTTGTTAAAACTCTGTGGGTTCCTGATTGTCGTGTGGCTCTTTTGTCCGTCTCAGAGGAATAACATTAATGTTTATTGGATCTGGACCCAGATTCAAGCCCTTAAAAAGTTCAGACTTCAGCGTTCAGTATTTATCATGTGTCTTTAGTTTCAATTAAAGTGACTCTAGTGAAAGTAGTGCGTCTACGCCTGGATCTCATCCTGAGAAGGTGATCAGTGCTCATGTGAAGCGTATGTGGATCTCTACATGTGGAGAATAAAATCACAGTGAGTGCATCTCTAAAATGTCTCATGGTGTCTCACCAGTAGGGGGCGCTGGTCTCCACACAACCCCAGCTCTGCCACTCAGGGAAGATCCCTGCCGATGTCCTGGGACTTCCAAAGGGATCAAACTCCATATCCTCTCTCTTCTCTCCACTATGATCTCTCTGGATCTCCAGCCCCACAGAGTTCTTAGAGTTTGGACCCATCAGAAACAGCCGGTAGTTGCTCCCAAGGTTGTTGTCCCAGAATGTCCAGTCCTTGGTCCGGTACTGAATACAGAACTGAACCGAGTTGGGCCCCAGGACGTCTGGTGCTGAGATGGAGAAGGAAAAGGTGTCTGTGTCAGGATATCCATACACGTTGTTCAGGTACTGACACTCTATATCCTGGAACGATTTCCACGAGTCGAATGTGATCCGGACTGAGACGGACTTCTCGAAGCAGATGTTTCTCACCTGGACAGTACCAGACAGGAGGCGGTCCTGGACTGAACAGGTCTCCAGACAGACCTGCTGGGCTTTCAGACGATTCCTGAGGTCCAGATAGTCTGCAGCTGGCTGGGTGAAGTCTAGAACCAGGCCAGAACCACAGTCTGCTGAGTCTGGAAGGAATTTTAAAGCATTTACCCGGGTTAAACAATAAAGAATAAAGACAAAGAATATCTGACCTAAAACATTCAGTGAACGGCAGCAATAGTCATCAGTCAATCAGAGGTTATTTCAGGATGATGAGAATTATTCTGTTTCTAACCTGACTTCAGTGTATCTGGTTAATCCTAAATGCTTCTATTATTTTCTCTTCTTCTACTGAAACCGTTGTGTTAAAGAGCTGTGTAAACATATGGTTTATTTTCTCCACAGCTCTATAAATTGTCAGAAACTAAACTTCCTGTCAACACATTTTCTCTTTAACACATTTAAATGTTCAGGTTATCATCTGGGAAGGTCAGTCCTAGAGAGTTTCCTTGGGTTCAAAGACTGAAAGAACAGATTATCAAACACTCTTGTCCTTTTAACATTAATTCATTCATAAATCAGCTGTTCTTCAGGTCAGTCACCTTTGACATCTCCAAGACTGAGTTCTGTTGCAGCACCTCCTATCTTGGTCAGGTGGAACTGCAGCACGCTAAGCGGGTCGTCCTCATCGTCGTTGAAGACGTGGACGGCGGTGAGCGACAAACCTCGAGAGTCTGCAAACGCCACCGTCTTCTTTTTCTTCTTCTTCAGCCTTGCCTGGCTGCTGATGACATCTGTAGCCGCGGACGTTGTGGTCAAGGTTGCCATGGTGACTTCAGTGTCGCCAGGAAAGGTGCCACTGCAGCTTCCGGAGGACAGACGTGGTTGCAGAGAGGCTGGCGACAAACAGCTGTTGTCATAGTTGCTGAGGAATGAGCGCAGAGGAGGAGAGCTGGCCAGGCAGATCCTCATGGCCATGTCGGACAAGGGTTCAGGTCCTGGAGGAACCTGAGCACAGACAAACCCGGTTCATGTCTTGTGTCGGTCTGATGAGAAAACAAACTGATCATTAACATTCTGTCTGAGAATTGTCCTCTGCTTACGTCCAACAACTGTTTTACTGTCCAGTCTGAGGACGTCCACTGAGAGACACACAGAGGGCACATCTGGATCCTCTGACCTGGTCTCTGATAACAGATCTGATGGACATGTTCAGATTAGTCCTGGTCCTGCCTCCTGATTGGCCGACAGTGACTCTGCTTTTATTACCTGTCCTCCCGTTTAACCTGTAACATCATGATTTGAGTCACGACTTCCTCGTGAACTGACCTGCACCTGACTGGATGGATTAAAAAAAGTGAATTAAACTGAACATGAACCAGAAACTAAAACTGATCTGCAGCACAAACACACCTGGCTGTCAAACGATTCTAATTAAGGGAAGTGCTCCATTAACAGCACTGTAATCTGATTATTTCATAGATTTAGCTGGTGACTTCATCAACAAAATCTCTGATGATTCATTCATACATTTGAAACCAGTTAAGTCATTATATTATTATTATATGTAACATCTTTTATAGAATTTACAGGCACAGGTAGTTACCAGTAAACAAACTACCGTATTAGAGCTGACATTTTATTTTCTGTCACAAAACAGTTAAAGAAATCAACGAAATTATCAGAAAATCCGCTAATTCATCACCGACGCATTAAAATATCTCGAGCAGCTGTGGCGCAGTTTCATGTCGGTCCGTGTCTCACCTGGTACAGTTCATCGATACGTCCAACACGGTAGAATCCGGTAGAATCCGGTAGAACCAGTCGCAGAGACCGGTCGGACTCCTTCCTACTTCCTTTTTCACTTTTCCTTCTTTTTATTTTTCAGCCATTTTTATCAAGAACCAAGAACCATGACTGTATGCTGTATATCAAGAACCTGCTGCTGCCGGTCCCCGGACTCCGACACGCCCCCGAGACACAGACAGAAAGGGGGGAGGTGGGACCAATCAACGCGCTGGAGCGTCAGCAGCTCACTCTTTCAGCCAATCAGAGAGAAGTCAAAAATAAGAGGCGGAAAAAAACAGTCGTTAGTCGTGGTGGGCGGGGCCAGTCCGCCACATGGGACATTGAGTTTTTGTTCCCTGAGGTTGAACTGGCAGAACCAAAGCTTAGATTCTAAAACTGATGAGTTTTGCTGTCAAACGATACATATCAACCTCACTATATTCATTATTTATGACCTGCTGGATCTGTGTACCAGGAAAAGGTGGAGGTGGAAGATGCCATCCTGTACCTGCACATTAATTTGTGCATTTTTACACTAAAGAGTTTAACATTTTCCCTGCTAAACCCACTCTACCTCACCACTAGTGGGCACTGGTAAAAAGTCACCTTTGTTTGCATACTTTCAATTTAAGGTCCGCTACAATAGCAGCCCTTGCAGCTTCAGTCAACTTCTCGTATTTAGCTTTGTGCAACATGTTGTAGCAGCGACTTCGATTGGAATCTTTCACGGCAGATAGCGTCTTTAAACAGACTAGCACATAGGTTTGCCTTTACATTCTGTGAACTGCCAACCTTCTTTCACCTGAAAGACACGATTTTCTCGATCAAGTCTCCTCCGCTCTTAGCCAATGGCGCAACATCTCTTCTTCATTGGTAGAGAAGACCTGGTGGAAGCGTGTGCGAGGCGATGTCTGCTTTAGAGGCGCCATCTAACTGTGGCCAACTGTGTCATTACAACTGATTCAGTGCCACAGAGGATACAGTTTTATAATTTTCAAAAATGAATCTAAGGACCATGTCGAGTGAGGCCTGCATACAGCCTGCGGGCCGCCAGTTGCCCAGCCCTGATGTGGATAGACTCTAAACGACTACAAAAGGTCATAAAATAAAACACTTTTTTAAATAACATACACTTGGACTCTTGTTTTGAAGGGTTACAAGCCTGATCTTTTAGAGACTTAAGCCATGCCACACACCCTGTTATATCACTTCATGACTGGCAGTAAGTTAGACAACATACCGGGTTCATTGGGTGGTCAAACATCTCAGAGCGGCTTCATGATCCGTTTCCCTCACAATGAATCTACAGTTGCATAATGAGCCTGGTTTGTTATTACTTATAATGGGTTCATAATGACGATAATAATAATGACTCGACAGTTCTTCAGTTAATAATAATAATAAATGTGTTTAATAGATGGGTATCTAGGATATTCAGGCGTACTCCAACACGTATGTTACGTTATCTGCAGAGAAACATCGTCATCATCGATAAAAACAGAAGTGCTAATAGATGTTGTGCAAAACATAGTAATACTGACGAAAACAACAGAAAACCATCACAGTTAGAAACTCTGTACCGTGAAAATACTGAAATACACTGCAGATCGCGTCGCTCTGCTGCAGAACCAGCTGCCACCAGCAGGGGACATGATGTCTCAGAACAGATCTGGAGACCTGGATGAGCAGAGCGATGGTTGTGCAGTTTGTTCACTTCAACTAAAGCTCTAGTGAAATTATGGCTTTAACAGTGCAAACAGCCCAGACAGTCCACCTTAGTCCATGTCAGACCACCCTAGACCATATTAGACCACTATAGTCCACTGTGGTCCACCTTAGACCACCATGGTCCACGGTGATCCACAGTGACCCATATGATCCAACCCTGATACCAAGGACACAGTTCATCAGGGGAGTCTTCAGGTCGTCGCTGTGACAGGAAGTGATGAAACATCTTCCTGAATGAGTCCGGTTCCTCCACAGTGACGCCTCAGAGAACTTCATGGAAGTGCTGACACTGGAGCTATGTCTACCTTTGGATCAAAGAAATAAATTAATTGTTTGTTTTTTTTTGGCACAGCACCCCCCTTCAGTTCAAAACCTGAATCTGGTCCATGTTTGTTTAGATGACTTATTCACGTCATCCCTCATATCATCAGTTTACAGGATATTTTTCTGAGTCGTAGTCACACGAGGAAACACCCAGGCATCTCTGACATTTGTTTCTCAGAGTTTAAATCAGATTTCTTTGGGTTTTTTTTTTCTTTTCTCTTATTTGAATTGGAAAAGGGAGAAGATTTTCTCATAAAAATATTCCGATATAAATAATTATTATTACTTTATGATTTAGGATAAAGAAATCAATCACTAAACAAACCACTTTAATAGTTTACTGTTTTCAGGTATAATAATATTTGTGCCATTTGTCATGAAAACTATTGTGGTCATTGTTTTAAACAGATTTATTTCTACAGTGAAATGTGTTTTTATATTTCATCAATATTCCAAATTTCCCAGGTTTTATTTTCCAAGTTTCCTTTATTTTTATTATCACTGACTGAAAATCATTTGCTTCTTTGTATTTACAGAATTTCTTATTTCATCATCTATTGAGCTCAATATCCAACAAAAAATGCCTATTGATAAAATTATTTGTTACATAACAATAAGAAGATGTAGAATTAGTTTTTATCACATCATCTTAATAGTTATTAATTTTAATTATCCAGTCAATGTTTCAGATAATTTTGATATTATTCAGTTTCAATTTTGAATCATTAAAACTAAAAATGAGAACTAATGCACGTTAGAATATTTTCTCTCAATGAAGAGGTTAAATGTAACATTCTCCATATAAAAACCAATGTCATTCATATCTGAGGGTTTTCTCATGTGACTTCATTATTAATCAATAATTTAATTTCCTGAAATGAAGGTCAAATGTCAAACAGCTGAGGTCACTCCAACAAGACTCAACTCAGTTTTTTCTGAATCTGACCAGTCTGAACCATCTCCCCCTCCTCCTTCTCCTTTTCTCCTCTTCCTCTTCCTCCTCATCTTCATCCTCCCCCTGGTCCTACTGGTCCTCTGCTTCTTCCTTGTCCTACTCCTCCTCCTCTAGAGACAGATGTTGATCTGTTTGGCCAGCTCTCTGTCCAAGTCGCGGATCAGAGTATCAAAGTCCTTCAAGCTAAGTCGACAATTGAATGGAGCGTCAAAATCCATGAACTCATCAACATAGAGTCCTCCTCCGACCCCTGAGGACCATGCCTCTTTCTTCTCGTCCACCTCTTCATCTTCACTGCCTGAAACAACAACAACAAATTCAGAGAGAAGTAATGGAGAGTCACATGTCAAAGCTCCAGAACTATTTTTATAGCTTGGTTATAAATGGTGGAGAAATTGTTTCTGATTCTGGGTTCATTGGAATAAACCCATCTCCGTCACCAGGTTGTTATTAATCAGAAACCTGGAAACCGTGAACTTCTAACTGAGGACATCTAAACCTTTAGCACATTAGCATTAAACTTAAACAAGCTTCCTTCCTTGGATTTGTAAAAAACTAAACTTTTCTTTCATTTCTGGTAAACACTGATTCAACATGTCGGCTGTGGTTGACACTTTTCAGTATTTGTCCCGCTGATGTGTAGTTCTCTGGTGACCATCTTTATTTGGATCATTGAATGTCTCTTTACCTCCGTCGCTCTCACTCCCTGCCACCTCATCGTAGTCTGCTTCCTGTGCAGTTAGGAGTTCTCGACCACAGATGCTCCAGTCTCCTGCATACCGGTTGATTGGCGGTGGACTGTCCAGCCGAGTCAGACCGCTACGTCCTCGCCGGGACACCACCACCTCCTCTTTAGGGTGGGGGGGCAGAGCCAATGGCAGCTGACCCAGGGGATTGTGGGCAAGGGCAGGGGAGGGAGGAAAGGAGGCATCTGTGTTGTCATCTGCTGGGACGCGATGGGTTGGCACTGGGGAAGAACAATCAGCATGAAGTTGTTTTCATGGCAACAAGAGACCCTCAGAGCGAGTGGGGCTTCAGGATAAAGACGTTGCATCTCACCTGGCCACAACTGCAGCAGGTAGTGCAATGCCTCAATGTGGCGTTTGAAATCCACAGCACTCGCCATCTCCCCCTGACCAAAGCCTTTCCCTGCTCCTCTACCAGACCTCCCTCCTCCTCCTCCTCCTTCCCTCCAGGCCTCCTGGGTCGGTGTGAGGAGAACCGGCCCAAAGCAGACGGCCAGGTTCTGGTGGGTCATCCTGTTGGAGGAGCTGTAGGACGCCACTAGACTGAGGTGGTCCAGGAGGAGAGACAGGGTTGCCTTGAGATGGAGAGAGAGAATGAAGACAGTGAGACAGCCGGATGTTGTCAAGAAAAATATCTGATGAGGTTCACAAGTGTCTGAACAACAGACCCAGTCTGATGCTTACTTTACTGACAATGCACCTGTGACAGACGGGCCTATTCTTATTCATCAACAGAGATGTTCTGGCAAATGTTTTATATCAGATTAACCCTAACCCTGCCTGCTGTGCTCTGACCCTGACTCTAAGGTCAGGTGACTAAATGTTCCTCTTAATAATTTATAATAATTATAATAATTTATAATAATAATAATTAATCCTGTCTTCCTGTCATTATGAGACTCTACATCTCAGTCCACTTCATCCATCCTATCGTCAATAAACTATAGTGACTCACTGGAAGCCATGCTCAAACAACACCTCAGAGATTCACTATCTAATCACTTAATTTCTCTGGATGTCACTACCTTGGCCTTGAGTACTACAGTGAGAAACCTTGGTGTTAGTTGATGCATTAGTGTCTGGCATGCTGGATTACTGTCAATCATTACGGCCTGCCTCCAAATACTCTCTTCTCTGTATTGGCTCCCTGTTGAATCCAGAATAGAATTTAAACTCCTCCTCCTTCCATCCTAAGCCCTTAAAGGCCTGGCTCCATTGCATCTGAAAGACCTCATTGTACCAGATCATTCCAATAGATCACTTCCATGTCAAAGTTCAGGCCTACTTGTTGTTCCTACAGTTTCTAAACTGTTGTGAATGTCCAGAAATACATGGACCTACCCGTGTAAAGTACGTGGCTCTATAGAAGCTAGTCATGTGCTGGTCATGATATTCTGCAGCTTCACATCAAACAAACTAGTTCATCCAAGTTCATGTTGACTGTAAATAAAATCGATGTCCTAAGTCTGTCACGCTGGCAGAATTCAGTCTCTAAGATAAAAACAAGAGAAGTCAGAAATAAGTCTGAAACTACATGATACAGTCCCAGCAGGATGACACTCTTGTCTTGTCTGGTCTTATATCTTACCCTTTCTGGAGGTGGCAGGCAGGACAGCAGCTCCACAGTGCTCTGAGACAGTTGGGGGTCAAGAGTTGAAGGTGGGGGCTTTAGGTCCATGGCCTCTCGGACCACCTGGTACAGAGTCCTTGTGATGAGGGGGGACGGCAGTTCCCTAAGGTAGTCCTTTAGTATACCTGAGAAAAGAAAGACTTAATTATTCTTCTACTCATTATAATAATAATTATTATGGCCATGGCCATGGCCATGGCCATGGCCATGGTCAGGTCCAGGTCCAGGTCCAGGTCCAGGTCTAGACAGCTGTGTTCTGGTACCTGTGATGACGTTGATGTCGGGGTAGAGGTCTTCAGACAGACACACTGCTGAACTATTCCTCTCGAACCAGTCTCTAAGCTCCTTCTTCACGGCAGCAGAACCACACAGTCGGTACAGACCCACCACCTGGAGTAGGACGGACACCATCAGTGGACTGACATACCTCAGAGGTAATCAGAAATGGATCAGACACTAACCTTCAGTCCTCGTCGCTCTATTTCTGCCACAGTTTTCTGGATCAGTAGAGGGACTGGAAACGCAGATCCTTCTTTCTCCACCAGGTGGTGCAGTTCAACCCCAAAGACCGCAGCAGGTGTAGACGAATCATAGCTGGGCTGTTGATGGTTATATTTTCATCATGGTGGTTATGATGAGGACATGTTATTCGACAGAAAAGTGTTCAGGATTAGATATAGTGTATCAGTGGTGATGTCCTACCTGTGTGTCCCATTTCTCCTGTAGAGACAATTTGACAAACAGAAGTCCTCTGGGCTCTAGCTTCACACAGAGCTGGTGACTTCGACTTCCTGAGACAGAACATGGTCGGAAAGGTTTGAGCTGACTTTGTCTCTAACAAACATTTAAAGAACCACAGAGAGGAGTGTAATGAACCTTTAAACAGCGGAGGGATGGACACTCCACCCAAACAACAGATTCTGTTTCTGATTGGACTGCCTGGACTCAGGTCAGTCGCTGGCTTAGTTCCTCCTGTTCCAGGTCGACTGGCTGCAGAGACAAGACAAATTAATATGGTGATGGTTTGAAGACGTCTTAAAACGTGGTTCTGGGAAGTCAGAGTTTAGTGATACTGGCTGTTTTCATCATCTGGGAACAGAATCATAACCATAGCCAACCAGGACCTGAAGGTTCATGAGGTCCAGACACCGGTACAGTTACCAGCACCACTGACTCATACTGTTGGTTTATTTTACCATCACTGGTCAGTGGTTTGACATTGTTACTTCCTTCTGTAACTTAAATCCTTTGTGAAACTTTGTGACTCTTTCCAGGACTCGGTAGCTGTGGTACCTGGCGTTAACACCACAATACGGAGCTGCCGGGCTCGCTCCAGCTCCAGGTGGAAGGTGTGGTTTAAGGAGAGGGTGGAGCCTCGCAGGGTCAGGTTGGCCGTCCTCGCTCTCGTCACTCCATCAACCTGGATGGCCAGGAAGATGTCCTTACTGTCCTCTGATCTGGAATAAAAGACATCCACACAGAGAGGGATAAAGGTGATTTACAGGTCCTCAGCACTGGCAGACAACACTTCTGATTTGTGGTTAGCTGTATGATCTCTGAAGGAGATATCAATACCACTGGACTGTGTTATCAGATATACATTGTGTTATCAGATCTGACACCAGCAGCTCATCATGTGCCGGTACCTGATGGTCTTCATCTCTTCCAGGCCCAGCAGGTGGACTGTCAGTAAACCTGTCATCCTCTGGCTGCATCTTGGAGGGTTGGAACCGACGTACAGCTGGAACGAACTAACGTCACATGGCGCCTCCTGGGAAGTCGTATGTTGAGAGGTATGTTGCCGTGGCAGCAGCTCAGGGGAGTCCCCATCGCTGAGATACCCTGAAAGGAAAACAGTGTTTTTACATTTTTCTGATTTCTGGACTTTTTTATTTATCACAATAAATACCTTCTGATAAATCTGGACCCAGACAAATCATTGTTAGCATTTAGGTGTGGTCATAATGTTCTGACAGCTTGGTAGGTACAGGGTTTGTGTTGAGGTCTTTACCTCCTTTACTGGCAGAGCGCCCCCTGGAGGCTCGTCGCAGAGGTCGGGCTGGGGGGGCTGAGCTATCCAGGTGATACCTACTGATCACGTTTTGATTGGACAGTACTGATGACGATGCTGTGTTCTTACTGGCTGACTCATCGCCACCCACTCTGCTATCATTTCCATGGCGATGAGTGCGGGAAGATGAGCGAAGGCTGAGTTTGCGGCGAAGCTCGGGAAGCTTCTTCATCTTTAGAGACAGTTTCCTCACAGTACCAGGAGATCTCACCCTGTCAATCACTGTGCCGGGCACGCCCACTTTCTTCTGGGAGGCAGGGCTAGAGTCTGAGGGGAGGGGGGCTAAGGGGGACAAATGGAGATGATCACACTAGGTGAAGACTAAAGAGATATGAGGTGGACCAAGACCTATTACCTGTCTCTGCTCTGATGTCCTCAGTAAAGTGGAAGACACTTGGGTTGGACACGACTGGAGAGTCACTGCTTTGACCTTCTGCTCCAGGTGCTGCCATCTTTGCTGCTTCTCCCTCCTCCTTATCATCCATCCTCCTCCATATCTCCTCCTCCCTCCGAGGAGCATCCTCCTCCTCAGGGATGGGGTTGTACCAGATGTTGCTGCTGCTGTCCTCTTGAGGACACAGCTCGTCTGAAGCCTGGGACTTCCCTGAAGACAGCACCCAGGCTCGACTACTGCGGTCCAGGCTCTGCAGGTAGGTGCGCTGGCCGGACAGCTTGATGCCGACAGAGGTGGGAGGAGTGTCAGCAGCGCCTCCTGCTGGTTGGCAGGCTTCCTGCTGGGTTGGACTGATGTGAACACAAGGTGGGCTGGCCCTGTCCCCAGGGAGCTGAGTGAAGAGACACAACAAGGTCAGATGGCTGAGGAGAAGCATGTGTCCAACCTTCAGAACCAACATCCATCTAATGACAACAGAACTACAAGAAGGAGGAAAAGTCCAGAGCAAAAAGAGGAGGTAGGCTTAGACAGAGGAAGGACCAGGACCAGGACTAGACCAGGGTCTGGACCGGGAGAAGGGATGAACAACTAATGGATGGTACAGTCCACACAGAACCCCCCACCCGTACTTTGTCTTGAGCTGTTCTCTGACTCCAGGCTGGCCCAGGTGCATTATGGGATATCCCAGATGGCCGCTCCCATTCAGATAATCTTGGGGCAGAGGTTGGGCACAGGGAAGGGGGCAGAGCTGCAGAACCTTGCCGTGCCCACTGCTGTTTCTTAGCAACGGTAATATGGTTACGAGGAGGGGAGGGAGGCTCAGGGTCTGCTGGTGATGATGATGATGGTGATGAAGACCTCTGGAGGAGAGCATCAGGTCTGACCGGAGCTTCTGGAGAAAACAGAGAATCATCAACTTTGACTTTGCTGCATTAAAGTTGGTTTTAGCTTCACAGCTGCTGGTTCTGGTTCTGATCTGGCTCCATGTTATCGTGGCGTTTACTTTGTTTACAGACTCTCTGGATCTTTACGGACTAATAGAGGCAAATTAAACTGAACTAAAATGAAGGGCAACCTCTGATTCCCTTCTCTCCATATCTGATAAACAGAGACAGTCTGAAACAGGAGGAGCTGAACTGGAGAGAAATATCAGCAGAAAAATAAAAATCACCTGAATATTTAAAGTCATGAACATGAGTCTCTGTCTCCGCTGAACCTACTCAGATTAAAACTGTTGTTTCAGACTGAAGCACAGATTCATCATGAGCACATGACGGTCTCCTGACTGAGACCAGATGTTATTGATCCTTGATCAGTTCCAGATGTTCCATTACATTTAAATAACTTCATCTCTCTTAAACAACTCTGTGTCTGCCTAACCCTGTTCTCTGATTTGTTGAACCTTTATTTGAGTTTAACAGGTGAATTTGCTGGTAACGGTGGCGTGTGGCCGACGCATCAGGTTCTGTTATTGGTGTTCAGGGATTTACTGACATTATTGACCTGTCCAGTCCCCCAGGTACAGGTGACTGTCTAACTCCAGGTTACAGATCTCTAAAACCATGAGGATGTCTCTGGTTCTCTGGTCAGAGGCAATTTGAACATTCAAAGACCAGTGTCTCAGGTGTCCAGAATTGTCTGGAGACACGGTGAATCTTTACCTCAGTGATTTACTTTAACAGTACGACAGGACTATTGAAAAGTCTTCAAGGACATAGACTTCATGATTGGTGATTAGAGCAGGAAGCATAATTTATTATACACATTTAACCCAAGTCTCATCTGAACTGATTCAAACCTCCTTCAAGGATCTGGTCTCTTGTCTGCTTGTTGTCTGGTCTTAAAGTATCTCTGTGGGTTTGGTGACTGTGTCTTAGTCTAACCAGGACTAAAGACATGGACAGACCTGAGACTCCACCAGTTGCCTTTTTGACTATTTAAACTCAATCAATGAAATAAAAACTATTTTTGTTGTTTTGATGTTCCATCCTTCTGTTACCATCCTAAAGTATAACTACTTCCTGTCATGTGACTGAGGCCACAGAGGTCTGATAGAGAGTGGAGAGACTAATAATAGTCTGTCTGTTTTTAATTTCAAGAAATGCTGATCAGCAAGGACTCGATGGGGGAAGGGTGAGGGGGTGGATGGGGTGGATGGGGTGGGTTTGTGTGTGTGAGTGTGTGTGGCGATGGTGGGGTGGGGTGGGGGTGGGTGGGTGGAGGGGTGAATAAACAGCTGTTACTGTGCAGATGTCAATGAGGTCTCTGTGTATATTACTAAACACACTGCAGCCTATTCACTATTCATTAGTCTGAAAACACACTGAACCCTTCATCCAACTCTGACTGACCCTACAGTACAGCTATACATGTATATATCTATACATCTATACGTGTAGAGTTATATAGTTTAATATTATATATAATGTGTTTGAGTGAAAAATGATGTAGCATTGACTTTAGTTTCTATAAGCTTTCACTGGAACCACAGTTTAAACACCAGCTCCTTTTAATGGAACATACCACCATCCTCTGAGTTTCTGACTGTATCTAAAACTCTTCTCTCTATCATCACAGGAAGAGATAAACAGGAAGTAACAACACACAGCCACTCTAATGACAGGAAGTGGTCGACAGGAAACATTTAGACGCATGTGTTTAGATGAGCAGATAAGTTCGGATCTGGACCACCAGTAAGAAGTCTTGGTTCTGATCATATGGCAAATATTAGGTCTTAATCTGGTTCTAAATCTCTCTGTGTGTGCACCTCAGCTGTTTATCACAGAGACTGGGACCAGAGGGAGCGTAGTTAGCATAGTTAGTGTAGCTTAGCACGAAGACTGGGTGAAGAGGAAACATAGTTAGCTTGGTTTAACACAGACACTGTGAGCAGAGGGAGCATAGTTAGCATAGTTAGCCTAGCTTAGCACTAAGACTGAGAGCAGGGGGAACATAGTTAGCGTAGTTAGCCTAGTTTAACACAGAGACTAGGAGCAGGGGGGCGCGTAGTTAGTGTAGTTTATCACACATACTGGGAGCAGGAGGAGTAGAGTTAGCATAGCTTAGCACAGGAGTTAGCACTGGATCTGAGGTCGTCTCCTGGGGTCTTTATCTCTGGTCAGATGAAGATGACATGAACATGCTAACACAGTGAACAGCAAGCTGTTAGCATGTAGCTGAGGGAAGGTTTCTGTCCTCCAAAGGTCACATTATATAACCACTCCCTCCACCCCCACCTCCACCCTCTGCTGGGAATGTAAACACTGATCTGAGCTCAGGCCTCAAAATCACAGCAGATAACTCAGAGACATGTGAGGACAGCAGAGGACTACACTGGGAAGAAGACATGAGGACAACGAGAAGATGACGTGAAGACAAGAAGAAGAGGACTAGAAAGCGAGAAGGAAGAAGACTTGAAAACCCACTCGGAATTTCATGTCACACTTTCCTGTTGTCAATAAACGAAGCAGCTTCAGCGATGAACAACGTCCAGAGATGTTTGACCTGAGACGGAGACGTCTCCACAGCAGTGACAGTCACCAACTGACAGTCATGAAATCTGAATGTTCATCTGAGGATGAAACACTAAATGAAACTGACTGCCCTGTAAAACTGCTTGTCCTGATGTGTCTTTAACTTGGATTGAAGGTGGAAAATCAGCATCAATAGAAACACAATGACTGAAATAAACTGAAGACACTAAAGCAGCAGGAACCGGGCAGACATTAGCACAGGGTCTGTACTACTTTAATCTGAGATGTCAATCTGAGACAAACTCTACTTTAATCTGAGATGTTTACCTGAGACAAACTCTAACCACTTGAAGCTGAGACATTGTCGTCAGTAGAATCAAACTCTAACTACTTTAATCTGGGACATTGTCGTCAGTAGAATCAAACTCTAACTACTTTAATCTGGGACATTGTCGTCAGTAGAATCAAACTCTGTCTACTTTAATCTGGGACATTGTCGTCAGTAGAATCAAACTCTAACTACTTTAATCTGAGACATTGTCGTCAGTAGAATCAAACTCTGTCTACTTTAATCTGGGACATTGTCGTCAGTAGAATCAAACTCTAACTACTTTAATCTGAGACATTGTCGTCAGTAGAATCAAACTCTAACTACTTTAATCTGGGACATTGTCGTCAGTAGAATCAAACTCCACTTTAATCTGAGACGTCGTCGTCAGTAGAATCAAACTCTATTTTAATCTGAGACGTCGTCGTCAGTAGAATCAAACTCTATTTTAATCTGAGACGTCGTCGTCAGTAGAATCAAACTCTATTTTAATCTGAGACATCGGTCGTCAGTAGAATCAAACTCTGTCTACTTTAATCTGAGACATTGTCGTCAGTAGAATCAAACTCTAACTACTTTAATCTGGGACATTGTCGTCAGTAGAATCAAACTCTAACTACTTTAATCTGAGACATTGTCGTCAGTAGAATCAAACTCTGTCTACTTTAATCTGAGACATTGTCGTCAGTAGAATCAAACTCTAACTACTTTAATCTGAGACATTGTCGTCAGTAGAATCAAACTCTGTCTACTTTAATCTGGGACATTGTCGTCAGTAGAATCAAACTCTAACTACTTTAATCTGGGACATTGTCGTCAGTAGAATCAAACTCTATTTTAATCTGAGACGTCGTCGTCAGTAGAATCAAACTCTAACTACTTTAATCTGGGACATTGTCGTCAGTAGAATCAAACTCCACTTTAATCTGAGACGTCGTCGTCAGTAGAATCAAACTCTATTTTAATCTGAGACGTCGTCGTCAGTAGAATCAAACTCTATTTTAATCTGAGACGTCGTCGTCAGTAGAATCAAACTCTATTTTAATCTGAGACATCGGTCGTCAGTAGAATCAAACTCTGTCTACTTTAATCTGAGACATTGTCGTCAGTAGAATCAAACTCTAACTACTTTAATCTGGGACATTGTCGTCAGTAGAATCAAACTCTGTCTACTTTAATCTGGGACATTGTCGTCAGTAGAATCAAACTCTAACTACTTTAATCTGGGACATTGTCGTCAGTAGAATCAAACTCTAACTACTTTAATCTGAGACATTGTCGTCAGTAGAATCAAACTCTGTCTACTTTAATCTGAGACATTGTCGTCAGTAGAATCAAACTCTAACTACTTTAATCTGAGACATTGTCGTCAGTAGAATCAAACTCTGTCTACTTTAATCTGGGACATTGTCGTCAGTAGAATCAAACTCTAACTACTTTAATCTGGGACATTGTCGTCAGTAGAATCAAACTCTATTTTAATCTGAGACGTCGTCGTCAGTAGAATCAAACTCTATTTTAATCTGAGACGTCGTCGTCAGTAGAATCAAACTCTATTTTAATCTGAGACATCGGTCGTCAGTAGAATCAAACTCTGCTCAGAAACAGGATGTTGAAGCTGCAGCCTGAAGTGAAGCTGGTTCAGAATGAGATGTTCACAGACTCCTGTATGTGATGGAAAACAGAGTTTTGCTGCTCACCGCTCAGTTTGGGATCCGTCTTCCTGCGGCTCCTGTCTTTGCCTCTGAGTCTGGAGAAGGTCCTCTTCAGCAGGGGCTCAGCCATGTTCCCCTTCTGGTTCTGGTTCTGGAGGTCTGTTCAGGAGAACTCCTTTTCCTCCAGGACCCAGAGGAGAACTTCAGACTCGGCCATGACTCCTCGTCTCCTCCTTCGCTCTGTGAGAGCTGCTCAACAGGAAATGAATTCCACGCATTCTTTCCCAAACTCCCCCTTCTCCCCCTTCTCCTCCCCGTGTTCCTCCTCCCACTCTCCTCCCTCTGAGCAGAGGGTCAGCACTGAGGGCTCATGGGAAATGGAGTTTCCTCTGCAGATAGTTCAGAAATACTCTGATGTGAAGTTTTTATCCTTCAGGTGTAAAACTAGTCGCATCATCACTAAAAAAGCTGAAACAGATCTGCCAGCAGAGAAGATCACATCCTGTGGACTCCACCGTGAACCCGTCTTGATGTGTTCTGATATGAAATGGTCCCATTGAGCCTCTCGTGATCAGAGAGGTTCAGAACCTGACGAAGGTGGAGGAATAGAAGCAGATCCACATCCTCCATCTTTCAGAGCAGTCGAATGATTCTTCTCCAGTGACGTCTTCAGGTTTCTGTCCTGGAACCACAGAGCTGAGACAAGGCCTCCAGTTGTTTCTCTCTGAGTTTAAATCAGAAACAGCATAGATGCATGGATGGATGAATGGATGTTCAAAAAGACAAGACCCTGTCACTGTTTACACTGTCTAAGATGTGACTTTCACTGTCCTCCATCTTTACTGTCTGTCTGTTTTCAGAGTTCAGTTTCTTGCACAGGACTCAAGGACTTCAGCACGGGGTTCATGTGCTGGGGATTGAACCACTAACCCCCCCTTCATGGACTTGACCTATGGAGACACAACTGTCCGCCCCGTTCATGGGAGACAGCCAAAGACTTGTCCAGGGTCTGTAGACAGTAGTGAGGACTGGGATGTGTCCAGCAGAGGGCGCTACCAGCTCAAATATAAACTCAGACAGACTGGGACACAGAGTGAACCTAAGCAGCATGTCTTTGGACGGTGGAAGGAAGCTGGAGAACCCGGAGAGAACCCACGCAGACACAGGGAGAACATGCAGACTACACACAGAGAGGAACCAGTAGAACCATGGATTAGAACCCAGAACCTTCTGCTTGCTTGGAGACATCAGTGATGACCACCACCACTGTTGGATATAATTATTATATATTATTAATCACATAACAGACACTGAAATAATCAGATATCGGGAACAACAATAATAGATTTAATATTAATCATAAAAAGCCCATGCAGCAGGGGGCGCTACCACCTCACACATAAACAATTAATAATTATTATTATATTGTACATTGGCTATTAACAGCGTCCTGGATCATATTCATAAGCAAATGAATAAAATTACTTTCATATTAAAATGTATTTATAAATCGAATATATATAAATTAAATGAGTTTAAACAGAAAAAAAAATCAGTCAACACTTTGATCAATGTGATTGACATTTGATTTCAAACTGCTGTAACTAATTAATAATTAAATTCAACAATAATTCATTTAATTCAAATCAATTACATTTGAATCTGATAGGAATTGGAACCCTCAGTTTGGTCTGCAGGCAGTTGCGCCCCGAGCATTGTCTGACAGGCACAGACAGGTGTATGGTTTGAGTGTTGAGACGTCTGGGCCATCAGGGTCAATTAAAATGGTTCCAGCTCTTTAATTGCTGCTAATTGAACTTGACGCATCTTTAATTAATTAACAGAGGAGGTTAATGAATTCAGCTTTGACTGGCAGCTCCAGATGTCCAAACCTGGTGTGTCCTCTGTTTATTTCTATTGACTCGTCCTCTGTAACGTGTCCTCCATCCTCTTTGGTCTGAAGCTCAAATCAAACACTGTTAATATTGTGTTATTTGTCTTTAGTCCACAGTTTTCATCATCATTTATAGTTTCACTGTAATCTGTCTCATTTATTTGTTTCTATAATATTTTAGTTTTGTCCTTTTATTTGAGTTTTTATCAGGTTTATTTTATTTTGTATGTATAATTTATTTGACACATGTGAGGAGAGGCCTGTTTATTTTCTGTGTCTCTCCACTCTTATACAGATGATTTTTAATTTGACACGTCATTTCATTTCAGAATGGCTGCTGATGGATGTTTTTTAATTCTTTTCAGTCTTCAGTTGTGAATCACACTGTGACGTCCTCAAAGGGAAATTGTGCTGAGTCAATAAAGTTTGATTGAATGCTATTGATCAGTGATGACAACTCTGATCAGCTGTCACTATTTTATTAAGAGTTCATCTGGATCATTTATTCATGCAGTGTTATTATTGTAATGTCTGAGGCTCATTCATGGTCAGTGTCTTTATGTCAAACATCAACAGGGGATTTATTCAGCGTCTGGATCAAACTCAGATAAGTCGTTTTATAATGAAAGGTTTATTATGTGTCTCAATCAAAACCTACAAGTTCTTAAAATGTAAATAAATAAAAACTATTTTAGTCTCTTTCATGGTTCAGACATAAAACCATTTTCACACTAATGTTCTTTCTTTAATTTATCATATTAAAACCAGAGAGCTAGAAATCTACGGATGATGATGATGATGATGATGATGTCTCTCTCTCTCTCTCTGTCTTCATCCTCTTGGTGTCGCTCTTTACTCGCTCGCCCGACTCTCTGCTGGGATGGAGGGAATTCCCTCAACTGGGACGACTGGAAATCCCTCTGCAGCGCACACACTCAATAATACACACAGTAACACACACAGTAACACACACACTGACACACACAGTAACACACAGTAACACACACAGTAACACACACACTGACACACACAGTAACACACAGTAACACACACAGTAACACACAGTAACAACACACAGTAACACACTCTGTAGCAGAGCGAGGAGCTGAAAGTGTTTTCCTGTTTGCAGCTGAAGGTCGACCGCTTTGTTTCCTCATTTTATTTCCATTTTTCTGGATTCTCGTCTGTTTTGTTCTCGATTTGTTTCTGCTTTAGTACCAAACACAGACACAGTAGAAGAGACACATTAAAGTGGAGACAACAGAGACATGTTAGAGACACAGTAGAGACCAATAAAGAAACTCAGGTGAAAATAGTTAAAAAGTCAAAGAAGTCAAAGAATTCAAAAGAATATTCAAAATAAAATTAAAAAGATAAGGACATGTCACTTCATTAATGTTGAAGTTTGTTTTATTTTATCAGTAATTATTTTAGGCTATTAAAGTTATTAAATCTGTCGATTGACTGAATTTATGTCTGAATTCTAACAGATCTGATTGAGTTTCCTTCCATCAATCTGAACTAAAATCAGTCTTTGTAAATTAATTCATTGATTTTAATTTACTTTCTGAAACCTCCAGAACAGAAAGAATAAAAAGAACAAACCTGGAGCTTTTAATTTGACTCCTCATGTAGTGATGACCAACATTAACTCCCACTGCAGCACATATATGAAGATATATTTGTAATATATATATATATATATATATATATATGTAAAGGTGTGAACACATGAAATATGCATAAATGTCAAAGTTTCAAAACATTTGTCATTTACTTGTTTTTTTATTTTTATAATGACTGATTTGTGTTTCTACGATAAATATAATATGTGTAAATATTTAGTGTAGATATAGATCTATTTAATGAATTAGCTGGTGACACTAAGCAGTTGTTGTGTTTCACATGAAATGTCACAATTACAGAAGATTTATTAATAATTGACGTTTTTTAGTTGAAAGTTACACATCAGCTGTTCACCACAATCCCCAAACACATAAACACATGCCAATAAAAATACTACACTATACTATATAATATAGGATAGTATAGTATATATATATATATAGACTTCATTTACTGTACAATACTTAAATGAACCAAACCGATGAAAGTAACTGAAGGTCATGAAGGATTTTTTTCCAGAAACGTAAAGAATTAATTCATAGGATTTAATTTCATGTTACTGACTGAGCAGAGTCTTTGTGTTCAGTGTGAACACGGTGATGAGGGACCAACACTTTTTTTAAGGACGACTCGATGTTTAAATAAACTGAAACAGTCAGAGACGGTTACCGTGGTGACTGTGAAGACATTAAAATGAATAAATAAAATAAACATCAGTGGACACTGGGACACATAGATGGAGGTCCCTGATGATTGACATCATAGGACGAATCTTTGTCCTCTTAGGACGTGTCCAACTGGAGGACTCCTCCTTGTCCTCTAGTGTCCTCTAGAAGCTTCACTGTCTCCATCTCCTTGTCTCCTTATAATCAGCTGACACAGGAACAATGCATGGCTGGCAGGTGGTCTGAGTTCACCTGTTAGGGCCAGGGGTCAAGGGTCACTGGACAGGGGTCAGGGTTAGGGGGCTGGCTGCAGGTTTCTGGGACCCCTAGAAGACATTTCCTCCAAGTGTCCAAATGTCCACCTGAAGGTCACATGACTAGAGCCTGGTAATGACCTGGACCTGGACCTGAACCTGGACCAAGGTCCGGTCTAGCTAGTTACACTACTAGTTACACACCCTAACACTTACTACACATGCTGGTGTAGTTAAAAGTGAGCAAATAAATGAATGAACATTTTGATGGAGTCAACTCTGAGTGTGTGTGTGTGTGTGTGTGTGTGTGTGTGTGTGTGTGTGTGTGTGTGTGTGTGTGTGTGTGTGTTTTAATGTTTGTGACAGCTGGCTGGTCTGACTTTGTCATGACATCGTCGTGTGTCGCTATTTAAATGCTAATGTGTGTGTTGAATGCTCACACACACACACACACACACACACGCACACACGCACACACGCACACACGCACACACGCACACACACACACACACGCACACACGCACACACACACACACCCACACACCCACGCACACACCCACACACGCACACACACACACACGCACACACGCACACACGCACACACGCACACACGCACACACACACACACACGCACACACGCACACACACACACACACACACACACACGCACACACCCACACACGCACACACGCACACACGCACACACGCACACACGCACACACACACACGCACACACACACACACACACACGCACACACACGCACACACCCACACACGCACACACACACACACACACACACACACACACACACACGCACACACACACACGCACACACACACACACACACACACCCACACACGCACACACACACACACACACACACACACACACACACACACACACACACACACACACACACACACACACGCACACACACACACACACACACACACACACACACACACACACACATGCCGTACAACAGTTTTGTGAATTTGGTGACAAACTTCAAAAAATGAATCCAATTAAAATCATTGAATCTTTATTGTTTTTTACAGTTTTAAATGAATGAAATACAAAATTGATAAAAATATAATTAACAATAAGAATCAAACTGAAGCGTTAAATTCAAAAGCTTCTTTAATTCTTTCTTGTTTATTGTCTTTAATGTGTGACGGCTGGACGTCTGAGGCTCAGGTTAAATGTGATGTTTCTCAGTCGGTGACCGACGTTTTATTGTTTTACAGGGAAAAATAAAAGAAAAGATATAAAGAGATTAAAGCAGCAGATTTAACTCCAGGTTGATCAGAGCTGATTTATTTATCAGGATACACTGAAAGCTTTTTATTTCATCTCTCATTTAAAGACGCTACGGCCGCCATAACTCAGATAAAAGATTCATTAAAAAACACTCAAATAAGAAATGAACAGAAATAAATTTAGAAAATAGAATCTTTTTTGTTGGCTGCAGGTACAAAAATACATTTGACTGTGCATTGTACTATGTATAACTGTGCATTTGATATCTATCTATCTAGAAATGCATCTAAAGTTAAAATAAATGAAATTCTTCAGGTCGAGGATTTGTCCTGAAAGAACGAAGCTTTGGAACCAGATTATACCTCCTCCTCCTCCTCCTCCTCCTCCTCCTCCTCCTCCTCCTCCTCCCTCTCTCCCCCCACCCCTTACCCATCTGCCTCCCCCTACCTCCCTCCGGCAGTTCACATCAGTCTCAGACAGCTCATTTATTCACCCTTTTAAACTGAATTATCTTCTATTTATTAGAGATCAGACCTGGAGCAGAGTGACCAGGACTAAAGCAGTTTTATTTATTTATTAATTTATTTAACTCACCAGATCTTCATCTTCCTCCTCAGTTTGATTTTGGTTCTAGAAAAAAAAAAGACGTCCTCTTTCTTATCGCTTCTTTTCCTCGTCCTCCGTCTTCTTCTCTTTTCATCCTTCATCCAGTTTTCACTTGACATTCTGGAAATAAATTCATCTTTCCTTTGTCTCTCATTCTTTCTTCTCCTCCTCCTCGGTTTAAGCGGATTACCTCCTTTCCTCCTCCTCCTCCTCCTCCTCGGTCCACCCCTCAGAGCCTTGGAGGCCTTTCACCCCCTGAAGACTCCTGGTCTCTCCTCCTGTATCTCAGACTCAGAGGCTGCAGGACGTTTGTCTCATGAAAACAAAGAACAACCCAAAATGTGGCGTGTGACTCACCTGTGCTACCTGTGGACGGTCCAGAACACAGCGCCCCCTGTTGGAGCAGTCATCCTTGGACCTGTTGGTGAAAGCAGAGGCCTCCAGGCTCAATGTTAATGACGTGATCAACGTTGAGTCAGAGTGACGAGATGTTTGATCAAAGCTTCTGTAAAAAGGCCCTGGATGAAGATGAAGATGAAGATGAAGGTGATCCTGACGAACAGAACATGATCAGAACTTTCTGCTTGATCAGTCTGGATCTTCCTTAGTCAGAGGCAGAACCATCTGGTTCTTTACGTCTCTGAGAACTCTACGCTGAGAACCTTCCTGGTTCTGTTGTGGACCAGCGTCCTGGTAAACCTCCTGGTTCCTGATTCTGGTTTCAGGCTGGACGTCCTCCATCCACCCTGAGCTCCTCCTGGAGTCACTGTGAATCGAGTTGAGCTGGACCAGAATCCAGTCCAGTTCCCACTGGTGTGAACAGGAACCAGAACAGGAACCAGTCCAGAGAGAGAGAACGAAAGCACGGGGCAATCAAAAGCTGTCTTTCTCTCTTTTTCTGGTTGGTCGGTTCCAGGGCTGCCTCGTCCCCTCCCCTCCTTCTCTTGAAGCCTCCCTCTCTCTCTCTCTCTCTCACCTCTCCTGTCCTTATATGGTCAGGCCCCACCCCCTGTGGTGATGTCAGCAGCATGGAGGAAGACCCGTGGGGTTTTTGGGTTTTGGCGTCCAGTCCTGTGGGGCCGCAGGGCTGAGAGTTTCTCCTCCGCTTCTCATCCCTCCATCCTCTCTCCTCTCTCCTCCTCTCTCCTCCTCTCTCCTCCTCTTTGGGGAAAAGAAAAAAGACTCTTTGCTAGTCGCGCTCGATTCTCCGTCCGGACTCTGTTTCCTCTGAGGATTTTATTTTTCCTCCTCCTCCTTCTTCCTTGCCGCGCTGGAAAAAGAGAATTTCTACAAATATAACAAAAAGAAAATTTTAAGGATTTTTTTTTTGTCTTTGAGTAAAAAGTTGAATTGAACTAAAAGTAGAGAAAGTTCAGTAGAGTTCAGTAGACGTTTAAAACCCAACACTCCTTCTTCTTCTTCTTCTTCCTGAACAAATCTTTCTTTTCCTGTTTTTTTCTGGCTCCTTTTACACTTTGCTGCTACATTAGAGACGGCGATGTGGACCAAGCCAATGGTCGACCAGAGGTTTTAGTTTTCAGTGCGTAGCTTCTTCTTCTTTTTCTTCTTCTTGTGTTTTGTGTGGTACGCCGGTCGTAGCGTCGGCCCCTGACATGTTTGGAATCCAGGACAACCTGCCCCGCGGGGCCACGGCCAACATGAAGGAGGAGCCGCTGGCTGTTCGCTCCTGGATGCACTCGGCCGGCGTGGTGGATGCCAACACAGCCGCTCAAAGGTAAACTCAGCACCGCCCCAGAGGGATGCTGGGAGCTGTAGTCCCAGAGGACGGACGGCAACACTTAGACTTTGACGATGATAAAATTCTCCTGAATTTAATCAGAGACCAGAGGAAATGAAATCTGCTTCATTTCTGACATCTAAATGCTCTTTAAATGTTCTGCAGGAAAAAATTATTATTAAAAAAAGAATAAAGAAAAATGCAACAGAAATAAGGAGGGGCAATTTTATATTTTTGCAGGATGTATGTTTTCAGAAGCTGAAGGTCAAAAAGAAAAAAGAATAAAATAATCTAAGAGGAAGGATGCTCCTGGAATCCAAAGTCAGCGTTAAATATTTTTTAAATTGTTGATGAAGACTCAGTTTCAGAGAAAATTAAGTTGTGTTCTTTTTTTTCTTTTTTTTCTTCTTTTATTTATTAACGTCTCGTTGTGATAAACATTTTCAGTCTTTTTCTATTTGTGATGTTTCTGGAACACAAAGCAGCAAACTAAAAATGATTTCCTGAAGTTTGACTGAACAGCTGATTCCAGATTATTTATCTGATAATTAAAAATAATATTAGAGTTTAACAGGAAAAATATTTACAGCAACAGTAAAATAGAGAAATATAAAAACTAAAGGTTTTAAATTTCTCATTTATAAAAACAATTAAATCACAAAGTTTCATGTGACCAGAATAAATCCATCAACTCTGAAGATTTAATTTAGTTTGTGAAAGAATGAAAACATGTGAATTTAAACCTGCAACAGAAAAGTAAAATAAATTAGAGTGGTGATCTTTGTAGATAAAATCTATTTAGATAAAAATGAAAATGAATCAGAAATGAATGATTCTGTTCATTTAGTTAATTTCTGTCATTTAAGATGAAACGTCTCTTATAATATTACATTATTTCTATTATTATATTATTATTATTAGAAAAAGATCAGAAACTGAACGGCGACGCTAAACGTTTAAAGAATCTGTGACTCCGTATTTAATCCGGTGAAGCAGCAGAATAATCAGATATGTTTTATTTGTTTTATATTTATTAATATATAGATTAAGGTTTATCAGGATACATTTTATTTGAGTCTAAATTGAGAGAATCAAAAATAACATTTTTGTCTGTTTTCTCTTTGACATTAAAACAGTGAATTAAATTTCTTCTGAGTAAAAGCAGCAGATTGTGCTGAGAACATTTCGTTTAGTTTGACTTATGAGCTTCTTCACAGTTTGATCAGTTTGATGTTGATTTTCTTGAATTCTTTGTGTTTGTTCTAAATTCTTCTTTAACCAACGTGTTCGGATGAAGAACACGCTTCAGTGGTGAAGTCATCCACATGATTTAAACTCCGTCTCCTCTTCCTCTGAGGAGTGTTTGATTTAAACTCAGACCACAGTTTCACTATTGATTAAATCTGATTATTTATTCTCAGACTTTTTCTAAAATCAGATGAATCATCTCACTCAGATGTTTTAAGTTATTGTGAAGAAGAGACGAGGTTAAAGCCGTGATTCTTTCTCTTGGTTTGTGGTCTGACCGACTCTCAGCTTCTACGCTGTTGCAGCTTCTGTTCATTATAAAACCTCATCCCAACGGACTGATTCGTCTCTCTTCCTTCCAGCGGGGTGGGCTTAGCTCGGGCTCACTTTGAGAAGCAGCCTCCGTCCAACCTGAGGAAATCCAACTTCTTCCACTTCGTGCTGGCGCTTTACGACCGCCAGGGTCAGCCTGTCGAGATCGAACGCACCGCCTATGTCGACTTTGTGGAGAAAGAGAAGGTGAGAAACCAGCCACCAACACCAAGTCACCGTTCAGAGGAAAAACACATGATTTATTTTTTTCCTAAAGTCAGTGAAATATAAATGAGAGAGAGGCTTTTCTTCACTAAATGTGGACAAACCCAAAGTGAAGACGCTGGGACACAGGATACAAACACTCCATGGCTCTGAGCCGGGGTCTGGTGTTAGGAACCAAGTGTTGACCTTGTTTTATTCATCACTTTGTTTTAGGAGCCAAACGGAGAGAAAACCAATAACGGCATTCACTACAAACTGCAGCTGCTCTACAGCAACGGTGGGTTAGACACAGCGACGCCTCTGCACTGGTTCAACATTTTAAACCAAAGTCAGCTAAATAACTGAATGACTGTGTGCAGGAGTGAGAACGGAGCAGGACCTGTACGTCAGGCTGATCGACTCCATGACCAAACAGGTAACAGCTGATTATTGCTTATATGGATTATATGTTATTGGTTATTGTTTCAGTATTATTATACAAGATATCAAATGTGTTATATATTATAGATTATATATTGTTGGCTAGTGGTTCCATATAATTATATAGTTATTAGTTATAGTATAGTATAGTATAGATTATGGGATGTGACCTCAGATCAGTTTAATAATGAAACTTCACAGACAGGCCTTTCAAAATAAGAGCCAGCTTTTCTTCCTGCGGGCAGGCCGAGCTGTCAGATGAAGTTTCAGGTCGACTTCTTTTTGACACCTGAAACGTTTTCTGTTTTTATTATATGACTGGAGCCTCCTCCTCCTTTTCTTCCTTTCCCTTTTCCTCCTCTCAAACCTTATTCATCAACCTGAACATCCCCAGAGTTTATTTTGTTAGTGAATTAATTCCTGCCTGTTTATTTAAATTTTACTTTAGAAATGTGTATTCAGTGTAAAAATGTATAAGAGCCTAACAGCTGACTGAAACAGAAAGAAATATCTGCAAGGGCCGACGCTGGTGCCGACATGGATTGTTGTTGTAATTAGTTTATTATTTATTGTTGTTCTATTGTTGTTTGCTGAGGCTCATTTATTGAGGCTCTTATAGATCGTGGTCTTTGTTCATCAGTTTCTGTCGTGAGCAGAATCAGCTGAGCCACTCATCACTGCTCAGGCATTAGCACAGTTAGCGCTGCTAGCATGGTTAAAAATAAAAAGTCAAGACTGTTCAGCTCCAGGAGGAAATGTTTCTTAATGTTTAATGTTTCATTTCAGACTCAGTGACTTCCTGCTTTAAAGGATGAAACAGAAGTCAATAAAGAGTCACAGAAAATGAACCATACTGTAATTATGCACATTTGCGCATAAACCAACCGTCCAGGCAGTGCAGGGCTCTCGGAGTCAACAGTTAGGTAGTAAGAAAGAAAATGAAGAAGTATAACATATCAACATCTCTATACAACATTAGGAAATGACACGTTGGTAATTATCAATCAACTGGTTAGGCTCATAATGATTTAATAATGATTTAATAATCAGTTAATACTGAGTGGTCACAAAGGTGAAACCAGCTTTGACTGAGATGTTTCTGCTGCTGGAGAGAAACCCTCCTCTAACTCCTCTCTGTCTCTTTAGGCCATTATCTACGAAGGTCAGGACAAGAACCCAGAGATGTGCCGAGTTCTGCTGACGCACGAGATCATGTGCAGGTAAGAACATCTGGACACGAGGTCACAAACTGGACCTGGAGGTCACTGACCCGTACGTCAGAACCAGACAATCATGGACTCTGGGAATGTTTCTGGAGGTTCAGTAACTAGCAGCTAGCCGTAGCGGTAGCAGCTACAGATAGCAGCTAGCCATAGCGGTAGCAGCTACAGATAGCAGCTAGCCGTAACCATCTGCAGATAATCACATGTTATGGACACGAGGTCAAACTGTCCTTTAGACATCATGACCCTGAGACCAGACCCAGACGCTTCCTGTGCTGAGCTGTGAATGGTGTCGTCCAGTGTTTGTGCTGCCTTTCATTTCTGCTCGTCTTCTTCCTTCAGCCGCTGCTGTGATAAGAAGAGTTGTGGAAACAGAAACGAGACGCCGTCAGACCCAGTCATCATTGACAGGTAACGCCGTCTTATCGTCCACATCCAGCTCATCAGGATGCAGACGTGTTTTTATGCGTCACATACATGAACAAACAGCTTCTATACAGTACACACATACATATATATTAAACAGAGAAGAACTACACATGATTACACAACTGATCACTCATTATAAACTTTGATAAACATGTTGCTAATGTCTGGAGATTTAATGCCACCCTTTAGTCCCAAAGTAAAATCTAACGAATAAATCTGAGATGAGTATATTAATGTTTAGTTATTATTATTAAGTTAAGTGATTAAACTACTTTTCTGTAGGTCACTCTAGTATTTACTGTCTCTAGTGTCTCTACTGTGTCTCCACTCTGTCTCTCTTATGTCTCTGGGTAAAGACAGTGGCGTCCTGTGTTTGACATCAGATCTTTGTTAAATACATAAATAATTCTTCCACTAATAACATGATAATAATAATTCCTGGAGTCCGGGCTGATCTGCTCCAGGTGATGCTGCACCTCGTCTTCCCCTACACCTCCGCCTCCCTCTCCTCTTCATCCCCCTCCTCCCTCCTTTCTTCTGTCCCAGGAGGAATCACACACTCTCCTCTCCTCCTTTCACCTCCCCCTCCTCCTCTCCTCCTTTCACCTCCCCCTCCTCCTCTGCTCTCGTTCTCTTCCTGAGTATTAATTTCGTTCCTCCCTCCGTCCCTGCTCTGAGGCTGAGGATGGATGGATGGATGGATGGATGGATGGATGGAAGGATGGATGGATGGATGGAAGGATGGATGGATGGATGGATGGATGGATGAAAGGGTGGATGGATGGATGAAAGGGTGGAGGGAAGGATGGATGGATGACTGGATGTGGCTCCACCAGCCTTTTAAAAAGAGAAGTGGTGATTTTACGGCGGCTCTGCTGCTGCAGTGCATGCTGGGAAGGTCTCCTGTGTCTTGGGCAGCGTCCAGTGAACAGGAAACATGTCAGGGTCAGACTGAGCCGCTGAGAAACACAAACACTGGATTCATCTCGCACCAGCGACTGCTTTTAGTAAAACCATGACCGACAGTGGAATAAGAGACATTAGGAATAAATATATATGAGGAATAAATACATTAAGGGTGGAAATAAGAGGCTGTTTGAATGAACAGGGCACCATTCTATAATAACTGCATTTCTTAATGGTTGTAACAGCGTCAGATTAAGACGTCGGTGATTATGACAACATGTCCTGACAGTTTCTGTCATTGCAACAATCAGACAAAGCCACGTTACATCCACATGTTTCTAAAGCGCATCCAAAGGATTTATATCATGTAGAATGGAGGATTTATGAAACTCAAATGTTCTTTCATTATCATCTGACTACATAGGAAACACCAAGGACGACATCAGTCAACATTTTACTGTCAAATAATGTGGACTATGTCTCTTTGTTATGTGGCTGAATATAAGTTCAGAAAAAAACAAAACACATTCTTGATTCGGCTCCACACACTTTGATCTATGAATCATCACATTCTACCATTGTGCACATTATAGAATCTATAAAAATACTGAGTATTGTTCACGCGCACTTGAACCGTTGTTTCATGGATTTAAAACCTGAGCTTTGAGAGACGTCTGAACACCGTATGACCAGCTGACGGCTAGTTACAGACCGTCCTGATCAAACTGGTACCTGGTGAAAAAGATTAAATAATCACATCTTGAAGAGTGTCGGTTTTGTAAATAGCAGCATTTTCTGTTTTGTAGTTTTTGACCTAATCATTGACCAGTGTCCTTGGACAGTCATATTGTGGCATGTCCTATTTTTTAGCTCAGTTTTCATTCAGGCATTAATAATAATAAAATCATTTAACCTTGAGTGGTTTAAATTCACTCCTGAAGGCCTGTTGCTGAGCCTTTGTTCTGAGTGGATCTTTGGACGGTGATGAGTGTGAGAACTTTTGAACACGATGATCTTCAGTCACTTTAATGTCTCTTCTGTCTTTAAACTCTCAGAAAGCATTCGATTTTCCATCTGCCTGGTTGTAGCTGATGATGACGCTGGTGACGGGGCCGGCTCTCATCTTTTCACCATCTCACTCTGAATACCAGATGTGAGAATTTTTGGGGGGGTGGGGAGGGGGTACAGTCTTGTGTCTGTGAGGGTCTCTGGTGTCTGCAGCGTGGGATTATGGGAGGACGACGTGCTGTCAATCATTTAGCGGGCGTAGGTGTGATTTCCCTCTCATGCTGCAGGTTGGTTTTGGATGGAATCTCATTACTGGCCGTGTTTCAGGGTGACTGACAGCAGAATAATGTTTAGGGGCCCCAGAGGGCCCCAGCCAGCTAAATGTTAAATGTATGAATGCATGGAAGTCAATGGAGAGATGAAGTGTAGCTGAATATTTTTTTTCTTCCTGGGAAACAGTCACGGAGTGAAGAGTGTGACCCTGAATGCACCATCTGCTGCTGTTAGACTGCTGAACAGAGTGAACAGTGTTCATGGATGTTCCGACCCAAACGAACTCAAATACAGGAAATAAATCAGCTGATGGTTTAAACTGGGAGCAAGAAGACGATTCAGACTCCTCTATATAACATCAGCCTGAGAGCTGGGTCACATATCCACCAGTCAAACAACAATTCCAGTCATCTGTCAGTGACCTGGACTTGAACACCCCTCAACCTGATCTTTTTTGGGCTTTAAATGAATCAAAGTGTAAAATCCATCCTTCACCTTCTATTGCAGAGCAGGTTGGGTAGATGATGTTGTCGCGGTCTGACTCTTTCCACAGTTTAGAGGTTCATCATTAGACATCTGATGGAGAAGACAGTCCGACTTTACGACTCTTTTCCTCCTCCTCCTCCTCCTGTCAGACGTTAGATCTGAGAGGAGGAGGATAAATGAATGGGAGATGGAAGAAAGCAGTGGAGGCTAATGGGAGCAGCAGACAGACCTCCTCCCTCTAATTGGTATTTAACAGGTGTCTGCTGTCAGTGTGTGTGTCAGTATTGATTGTCGCTAAGCGCTGCCGCAAGCAACTCATCGCTATTGATTAACGATTTAAAAGAAACGTGTGCGAGCGTTTTTCTTCACACACTGCTGGTATTTCAGGAAGCAGCCTCACGTTGCATCACATGAGCTAATTATGTAGAACAGTCTCGGTTTGAGTTTGACTGACAGCTGTGTGTCTGCATGTTTGCCTTTTGTTTATTTATTGTTGTTTGTGTTAACAAGCTCTTAACGAGGCATCTGTTAACGAGGCGTCTGTTAACGAGGTGTCTGTTAACAAGCTGCTTGGCTCAAAGTGAAACAAGATGAGGAACATGCGGCGGTAGCTCCAGCCACAGTTTAGTCTGTCACCATCTGATGATGTCATTGACTTTACCTTCAGCATCAAAGCTGCTCTGTAAACACACGACACCTGGTGTCCTGAGTCGTCCAATCACAGGCGAGCATCAAAGTAAATAAGGACAGACCAGACAACTGAAATCACATGGTTCAGACCACATGGTTCATGTTGATGTTGATCAGACAGAGATGATGATGATATTCAGGTCTAAAATATAAAGGAAATTAACAACACGGTGCTGTGATGTCACTTCCTGTTCTCTCCCCCTCTGCAGTAAATTCATTTTTGATGTTTTTTAAACTCTCTTTTCACTTCCTGATCCTAGTTCTGTCTGATAACCTTGAGGGTAGGCTAGTAAGAATCAGTCTTAACAGGAACAAGGACTTAACAAGAATCTGCTTTAATGCAGATTTGATTGGTCAGAACTGTCAGTCATCTTCTAAACCCGTTTAGTCCTATTAGGGGTCACAGGGGTCTGCTGGAGTCTATCCCAGCTGTCATCAGGCGAGAGGCAGGGGTACACCCTGGACAGGTCTCTAGTCCATCGCAGGGCCAACATTCACACTCACATGCACACCTACGGGCAATTTAGAATCACCAATGAACCTAAGCAGCATGTCTTTGGATGGTGGGAGGAAGCTGGAGAACCCGGAGAGAACCCACGCAGACACAGGGAGAACATGCAGACTACACACAGAGAGGAACCAGTAGAACCATGGATTAGAACCCAGAACCTTAAAAACTACATCATTCATTTGAATATAACTCAGAGTGGAGTCTCATAGCTCTAGATTCTCACAGAGTTTTCACTCACAGTGTTAGAATCAGCTACAGAGGAGCCAGTTAATAACCTCCTCCTCATCCTCCTCCTCCTTCTCTTCATCCTCATGGAGGAGGACCAGTTGTCTGTTTTGATTTAGTGTGAAGAGAGAGATGATGGACTCTTCATTATCTAATTAAATTACCTCCTCCTCTTCCTCCTCTTCCTCATCTTCCTCATCTTCCTCCTCCTCTTCCTCCTCTTCCTCCTCCTCTTCCTCCTCTTCTACTTCCTCATGTGTACATCAGAGACTGGTAACCTGGGAAGAGTGTGAATTAGTTTGTGTGTGTGCGTGTTAGTGTGTATTTTGTGTGCATTAGTGTGTGTATGTGTGTGAGCAGCAGTGATTGACAGCTGACATTAAGATGTTTAGCAGTAAATGTCAGACTCTGAATATTCCTGTCGCTCTGTTTGACCCTGTCTGGCTGCCGTAGCAGCAGCTGACTCTGCTAGATGAATCTGGTTTCTGTCTGATGTGAATCAGGATTTCTGTCTCTGATCCAGTTCATGCTTTTAGTCAGACTCTGGGTCATCAACATGTTGGTATAAATGATTCATTTTTAACCACTGTTATAAAATATAATATAATTATTTTTAAATCATTATCATAAAACATAATTATTATATCATATATATATATATATATATATATATATATATATCACATCTAAATGTTATTTGCCATGCTCATCTTCCTGATTCCCTGCCAGTCAAAACACAGTTCATGACCTCATAATCTGTGTAGATGTGGCGGTTTTGCTCCTCAAGCTAGCATGTAGCTAGCATATAACTAGAATGTAGCTAGCATGTAACTAGCATGTAGCTAGCACAAAAAGGACAGGTTTTTGACCAGAAAGAGAAAGAAGGAACAGGCCAACAGCTCTGCTGTGGAGGACACTGCTGCTGCTGCAAAAAACAAACTCCTGGATAACTAAAATCAGAAAATATGA
>SRSE01000683.1:0-10000 GCA_005024645.1 Planiliza haematocheilus | reverse complement strand
GTGTGTTCTCAGTGTCAGTGTGTGACTTCTATTCTTCGTGGAGATAAATTTGCGATGCATCCTAATTCCCAGATCATAAATAATAGCAGTAATAGACTAAGTGTGTGTGTGTGTGTGTGTGTGTGTGTGTGTGTGTGTGTGTGTGTGTGTGTGTGTGTGTGTGTGTGTGTGTGTGTTCTCCTGTTATCACATAACAGACTGAAAGCTTAATCTTTCCTTCAAGTAGATTTACAACCTTGATAGTTTTCTCTCTTCAGAGGCGAGAGAGAATGACTGAGAGGAGGAGAGGAGGAGGAGGAGCGGAGGAGAGGAGGAGGAGAGGAGGAGAGGAGGAGGAGGAGCGGAGGAGAGGAGGAGGAGAGGAGGAGAGGAGGAGGAGGAGAGGAGGAGGAGAGGAGGAGAGAGGAGGAGGAGGAGAGGAGGAGGAGGAGAGGAGGAGGAGAGGAGGAGAGGAGGAGGAGGAGAGGAGCGTGTAGATAAGTTGAGCCTGTGTGTCTGAAGATAAGGTGATGATCAGCTGAGATTGAGATGTGGTTACCACGGTGATAACACTGAGCAGCTGATCAGAGGTCAGAGGTCACGCTGTCAGGCGCTGTTATCTACAGACAAACACTGACACCTCATAGAGGACCTGGAGCATGTTTTACACATTAAACAGTAAACAATTAATAAATAATAATAATAATTATAATATGATGATGATGATGATCTGATTGTGTGTTCAGGTTCTTCCTCAAGTTCTTCCTCAAGTGTAACCAGAACTGTCTGAAGAACGCAGGGAACCCCAGAGACATGAGGAGGTTTCAGGTAACACAACACAACACAACCACGAGTACAAACAACACAACACACACACACACACACACACACACACACACACACACAACACACACACACACACACACACACACACACACACACACACACACACGTATATACATCCACACTACACAACAACACAACACAGAGTTAATTTCCCTAAAGGTCAGGACGTGGCTTTGGAGGACCTGTTGTACCCATAATGCATTGCAGTGGGGTGGCCCATGTCTTATTACTCTGCAGACAGAAGATGAGCCGTCCACAGGAAGCGTCCTTCTGTCTTTTATTTTATTACGTGTTAAATGATTTACAGAGTCTGGACGCGTTGACCAGAGTTTCACATTTATCATAAACCTGTTGGAAATGTCTCTGGGAATGTCCTCCACTAATCTGATCAAGAAGCATCAGCCGTGTTGTCCATCAGCTCCACAAGAAAAAGAAGAGGAAGAGGAAGTCAGGTGAAGCCTGTGGACTGGTCTGAGGTCGTCGTGGCGACAGCAGGGTGACAGATGTGCTGGTCAGTCACCGTGGCGACAGAGAACACACCTCTACTCGCTCTCTGTGAGACCTTCTGCTCTGTTGACATGGAACAGCTGCAACAACCTCGAGGTGGCAACCAACCAGAGATGATGGACGCCTCCACCTGTACCTGTCTGACAGGATATGACATCACACAGGGGGCGGGACCATTTCAGCAAATCAGTTCTTTAGTTCTAATCATCATATGACCATTAATCACGGTCTCAGCTTCACCTGTAAACTGATGGACTTCACATGTCTTCGCATGTCTTCACGTCTTCAAATGTCTCTAGTGGGGAATGTCTCTCTTTGTCCTCATCATGATCCGTAGAGAGCAAAGGGACCCCAATAATCAGAGGACATCAGTAATGTCAGTCTGTGTCTTTTCAGGTGGTGGTGTCAACAACAGTCAACGTGGACGGACATGTCCTCGCCGTCTCCGACAACATGTTTGTACATAACAACTCCAAACATGGACGACGAGCTCGAAGACTGGACCCGTCTGAAGGTACACAGTGTCTCATGTCCTCTAATGTCCACTATATGTTACTGCAGCAAAACGACAAAGGGGACAGAAATCCTGAGGGTCCACATTTGTACAAACATGTCCCAGATTCAGACTAGTTTACTGGAGTTAGTTTACATCCAACTCAGAGGACATCTTTTCCTGGAGAGCTGTCTCTAAAAGTTCCCTCTGTCCCCTCTGTGTGGACTCTGTGTCCAAAGGAGATCAGGGGACAGTAATCAGAGGACAGTAGTCAGAGGACAGTGATCAAAGGACAGTAATGTGGTCTTTGAAAAGGTTTGTGGGCAGAGGACTAGACGTCTCTCCCAAGAGAGGACGGTGTGTCTTTTCCATTCAACCTTTTTAATTGCCATTCTAATTAAAGACAGTAACCATGGAAACCACCCCTCCCTCAGAGAACAGTCCCACGGGGTTGAACCCTCTCTCCTCAGCAACAAACCAGTCTCCCCTCAAACCCGTCCCTCGTTAGACATGTCCTCAGGAATTAGGGAACGGCCCAGACCAGAACCAGAGACAGTCCAGACTGGACCCAGGAGACAAGGCAGTCCCTTTGGTTTGTCTCCGTGACTGAGTCCTGACTAGCACCGACTTCATGTCTGATCTGAGTTCTCCAAGACGCTCCTCTAGAACCATGTAAATGCTCATTGGACATGATTATTATTAACACAATGATAATGATTCATTTATTATTCAGTTTTAATTGATCCATTAATTAATTTTATAAATGAACCAAACATCATCTAGAACCTGAACACGGGTCAGAACCAGCTTAGACTTATCCATTGTTCTGAGGACTGCTGCTGTAATGTCATCACTGATGAGATTAAGACACACACACGCACACACACACACACACACACACACACACACACACACGCACACACACACACACACACGCACACACACACACACACACGCACGCACACACGCACACACACGCACGCACGCACGCACGCGCACACATGCGCACACACGCGCGCGCGCGCACACACACACACACAGACACACGCGCGCGCACACACACGCGCGCGCACACACACACACACACAGACACACGCGCGCGCACACACAGACACACACACAGACTGCTTTCATTTGACTTTATAATTAATCTGCAGCAGCACTTGAAAGAAGAGGAAGAAGTAGTCATTACCAGAGCTAGTGTGTGTCCGTGTGTGTGTGTGTTAGTGTGTGCTAGTGTGTGTCAGTGTGACAGTGTGTGATGTTGGGGTGAACTCCACTAAAGCGGATAAAAGCCACGACCCAATTAAAACATGTTGGGTGTGTTCCTGTGTGTGTGTCACAGATGATCCCGGTTCTCAACCTGTGGGTCTGGACCCTCAGAGGGCTTTTAATATTATTATTATTATAGTTTGGCTCATGGGCGGCTCAGTGGTGATGCCGCCCAGCAAGCAGAAGGTTCTAGGTTCTAATCCATGGTTCTACTGGTTCCTCTCTGTGTGTAGTCTGCATGTTCTCCCTGTGTCTGAGTGGGTTCTCTCCAGGTTCTCCAGCTTCCTCCCACCGTCCAAAGACATGCTGCTTAGGTTCACTGGTGATTCTGTCTCTCTGTGTTAGCCCTGTGATAGACTGGAGACCTGTCCAGGGTGGACCCCCCCTCTAGACCAATCACAGCTGGGATAGACTCCAGACCCCCATGAGCCTTCACAGGATGAATGAATGAATGAATGAATGAGTTTGTTTCAGTCTGTACTTAGTTTCCAGTTTGATTGACATAGATCACATATTTATTTACATGGTAGGAAAGTTGTCCTGTGTGTTGGGAACTGATTCTGCTGAACCAATCAGATCATGTGGGCCGGACTTAATGAGGTGATGGACAGAAGAGTAGCAGCAGCCATACGTAAACACTTTACATCAACAGTTTCAATACAGATGAACTCAGAGGGCTGATGGACGGACAGTAAAGCGCCGTCTATGTACGAGTTGAACTGGATGTAAGGAGACGCTTTTAATGTCTGTCTTTGTGTCTTTATCTGTGTGTCCTCGATGTCCTCTGTGTCCTCTGTGACCTTTGTGACCTCTGTCTCTGGTCCAGCAGCCACTCCCTGTATTAAAGCCATCAGTCCCAGTGAGGGCTGGACTACTGGTGGAGCCACCGTCATCCTGATCGGGGACAACTTCTTTGATGGACTCCAGGTCGTCTTTGGCACCATGCTAGTGTGGAGTGAGGTAGGTAGATCCTCCTGCTCACCCTGGTTCTGTAGGACACATGGAGCCCTGACTCTGTTCCTCTGTCCCTGTGTCTCCAGCTGATAACTCCTCACGCTATCCGGGTCCAGACTCCTCCTCGTCACATCCCCGGGGTCGTGGAGGTCACGCTGTCCTACAAGTCTAAACAGTTCTGTAAAGGAGCTCCGGGACGCTTCGTCTACACCGGTAATCACTGACCCTCAGAATGAATAAGAATGAGGAAGGAAGTAGATCAACCCTCATCTAAGTCTGTTTGTTTGGTCTTAGATCTAATGGGAAAACATTTCTAATCAAACTCTTTACACCAAGGACTTCTACTAAAATATAAATAGTGGGCCAGCAGTGGACATCTAATGTCACCTGACTGGACTACCTCTGAAGTGATTGAGAAAAACATCATCATCTGTGCTCAGATGTTAAATATAAATCCTCTGGTTGGTGGAAGAAGGTTTTAATGTTAGCTCAGAAATACTTTGGTCACTGTGTCCAACCAGAGAACAGTCTGATGAGTAATAACACAGAATAAAGATACCAACACATAATTAACTAACAGTCCAAATGTGTCCTGTATCCTTCAATCAGTGTTTGTATTTACATGTGAACAGACAGTAGAGAATTTTCATTCACATTAACCTTCCAACCTTTTGTGCTGAGACACATGGAAAAAAAACATTTAAAAAAGGCAACTGGACCTGTGGAGTTTGTTTTGAGAAGACGCTTCACAACTCATCCGAGCAGCTTCTTCAGTTCTAGGGGACTGGTGTGAAGTTTGAGGTTTAAGTAGGAAACTTCTACCGAAACGACCAGAAACGTCAGAAAAGGCAACTGGACCTGTGGAGTTTTTTGAGAATACATGTCACCACTTATCTGAGCAGCTTCTGAAGAAGCTACTTGTTTCCTGATGAGCTCGTCTCCTGTGGTTTTAGATAGATGGGTAGTTTGGTGTGTGTGTACGCTCCTCACTGCACTGAACAGCGTACACCACAGTGCTCTGTTTGTGTCTGGGTGTTTTGTCTTTAGGGTGGACCAGTTATTAAGTGAAATAAACTGGAATACGGTGTTTCCTGAAAATTCTCCAGTTTCTCAAACAGTCAATGTGATGGTACTTTTATTGTTTCCAGTAATAAGATAAAACACAGAAAAGTGAGACTTTATTAGTCACAAATCAGATTATTACTGACGCAGTAATGAAAACATAACGCAGTGTCTGAATGATGGAAATGTACAGGAGGACCGTACTAGAGCAAGCATGGCACAGAAACACAAAGACTGGATAAAATAATATTATTATTATTCAGTTTAATGAAGACATTTAATGAACAACTGACAAACCACAGTAAAAAAAGAAACTCACTGTCAAACAAACAGTTTAGATGTAGCAGCAGATTTTCCATGGGTGACGATGTCGAGGTCATGTGTGCTGTGGAAACACGTCCTGTAGGTAGAAATGGTGACTTGTGTTTTCCAAGTGATGGTAAAGTGAGTGTTAATATAGTATATATGATATATAATATATAATAACAGACACGTTCATGAAATATTCATGACTATTGATTGCTCAGACACCTCCCGTCTGATTTAATTTCCTCAACACTCAGACTGTGAGAGAATCACAGCGGCTCTGTTTGTAAGATCATAATTAATAACATCTACAGACAGTGAGCAACAAAGATGTCCATTTATTAATCAGATATAAGTGTGTTCATCATAAAGTCACGGAGGTTAAAGTGGCTCCATCCTGATGAATTAATAAAATATAACGCAGTGACATGATCAAAATGAAGAATTATCTATTTAAAACCTGACCTGCAGAATGAAGAGCGTTTGTTTCTGAGAGGGAGTTGATGCTCCGTGTCACGTCAGATCAATTCAAACCAATCAGATCTTTATTGGCAGCCGATACAAACAGTGAATCAGTACACAGCACGCTGAGAGATATTCAGCAGTTACTATCTGCTGGAGTGTAACCCTTCATCAGAGACCATCATCATCATCATCATCACTGTCAGACACATGCCAGTGGTTTACGTCTGCATTCAGGATGAAGCAAAGCTAAACGAAGCTAAACGAAGCTAAACCAACACTGATGGAGTTTTTCTTTAGACTCTTCACTGAACAACATGAGGTCACATTCAGCTGATAACACAGACGTCTGTTCAGCTAAGCTGTCTCATAACCACCGTGGTTACGCCCGCTGAGCCTTCAAGGACTCAACACACACACAGCAACACACACTAACATGCTACCACACCGTTTGTGATGTAGAGGAGAGTCAGTCTGAAGCTTGTTAAATGCAGAGGAACCAAGACGTGATTATGATTCATGAACTTCACGGACACACCGTAACACACACTAACACACACACGCTAACACACACACGCTAACACACACTCCCTCCTCTCTGTGCTTGGCTGCGTTTACTGACGCTCTGATTTATCAGCTCCAGGCTGCTTTAAAGTATAAATGATGTTGGAGGAGGTTGGAGATAAAATGACAAAGAGTAGCACTGACTGTTCAAGGGTTTCTGTGTTTTTTTCTGTTTGTTTTTGTTAATAAATGTTATTAATATGTTTATGAATGTGGCTGTCATTCACTGTCATTCACTTGATTTATTTTATTTCACTGCCTCTTCTTTGTTTGACGATAACTGGCTGCCACTGCTTCATGAACACATTTAATGTTGAGTCTAATGCAGCAGTAGACCTTTTAGTTGTTTCTCTAATGCAGTGATACTTCAACCAATCATGCTGCTGTGTTATATATCCAGTCAGTTAAAACCGTCCCATTGATGGTGTAACTCTTTAACGCAGAGTCAACGCTCCATGAAACACTGATCCACACATCATCTCTAATCATCATCTGACCTCTGACCTCTGGCAGACCGGTCTGACTGATCTACATGACCAGGCCCTGATTATTATATCATGTATGATATAATAATCAGGGCCTGGTTGACAGTAATCATCAGACAGGAAGCTGTTAGCCAGGGCTAACGTGAACATGTTACATATCTGTGTAAATATGTTGACACAACATGTGATGACATACATATGATCAGTGTCTAATCAATGAACCTCCTCATCCTCAGCGCTAAACGAGCCAACCATTGACTACGGCTTCCAGAGGTTACAGAAGGTCATTCCTCGTCACCCTGGAGACCCAGAGCGACTGCCCAAGGTACGACAATCATTTTATCCAAACACAGAGAGAAGAAGTGATGATTGTTGTTTTATTCTCCATCAGTCTAAGTTCTGGTCGGCTGCTCACAGGCCGATAATCATCAGCTGCATCAACTGATTCACTTGTTTAACTTGTGTGTGTTGACTCAGCCTTTAACACACAGACATCCCTCTGTATAATCCACATGGTGTATTTCTTTACCAAACACACACGTACAGCGTCTCTATCAGACCTTCAGTAAGAACGTTCAGAAACTGTCTGATGGTTTCTGTGAGGGACATCCTCTGAGGCTCAGGATGGTCTGGAGGCTGACCAGACCACCTGTACAGTGTTACCTGTACCTGTACATCAGCACATTCCTGACGGTGTACAAAGAGAGCCCAATAAAACATATGACACAGGACTATGAGACTAAGATGAGCCAATATTCCATCTCATGTCCTCCTTGTGTCCAGTATCTGCTGTGACCTCCTACATGTTTGTGGTGACAGCTGATCAATGGTCTACAGCAGCTTGGAGGAGTTAGATGCAGCAGAACAGGCCCAAACCAGGACATTAGCTTCACCCCCATGTTTGATGGAGGGATGAGGTTCTGATGCTTCATCTCATTTAAACCAAACTATTCTACTTTGGTCTCATCTGTCCACTAAACATTGTCCCAGTAGTCTTCTGTCTTGTCCACATGATGTTTAGAAATGTTCTTCTTGGAGAGCAGTGTCTTTGTCCATCACACCATGGTTGTTCAGTGGATTCATCAACATTAGCATCAGCCAATGAGAGAGAGGCCTTTAGCTGCTTAGAAGTTCCCCTGGGTTCCTCTGGTTCCTCTCAGACTATCATGGAGTGAGCTTTGTTGGTGGACCACTCCTGTCGTCTTCAATCTGTCTGACTGTGGATTATTTGTGGATTAAAAAATGGAGGAATGAGCAAATACACAGGAAGACTGCTAAATGAATAAAAGATGAATTCTTTTACATGGCACTTAATGATCATTCATCAGTCACTCAACTCCTGGACCTGGATCAGGTGTTTCTTCTTTAGGTTTCTGAGAGCAGGATGTGACAGGATACTATAACCAGGACAGATGTTTAATGAACGACATCCAACCAGTGAAGCAAGATGACTGGAGTAGTTCAAAGAGTGTTTTGGTCTCAGCTGCTCTGATGTGAGCTGACATGCTGTTAGCCCCGTAATGAAAACCACATCCCACCATGTCGTTAATAATTCATCTGGGATGGTTTTATTCAGTTACCCACGCTGTCTTGTGCTCAGCATGCAGCGGAGCGACCGTCAGCCACAGATAATCCTGGATGACCCCAAGTTTATGGGTCTACATGTGATCTGATCTACAGCTAAGACCTGTTTGTTGGTTTACACATGGAAACACCTGATTAACACCTTCATCTGCTGAGAAGAAACACTGAACAACTTCTCTTCTACCTGAGCTCAAATAAAGAAACATATCTCATCCTATTAAGCATTTGTAGCAGCAGTCCAGAAAGGACGTGCTGTGGAGTTTAACCACACCAACATTTATTACAGTTTTTTTCCAGTTGCTTAAACACAATTCTTCCATCTAGGCTGGTTTTATCAAAATCATAACACAGTTCAAACTGTAGAGACACCATGCGTATTGGAGATGACGGTGCACATTGTGATGTTCCCACCACGTTGGCCAGGAACATCTATAATGGCTCTGTGGCCAGTGACGTTTCTTCCCCTTCTCCTGGTCTTTGCCAGGTTGAACCCAGCCTCATCTATATACTAGTTCTGCTAGATCTTAGTGCTGCATTTGACACTATTGATCATAATATTTTACTACAGAGACTTGAAAGTGAGATCCAGATTAAAGGAACTGCATTAGATTGGTTTGAATCCTATCTGTCTGACAGATTCCAGTTTGTTCATATCAACCATGATTCCTCTACTTATACAAAAGTAAGGTATGGTGTTCCTCAGGGTTCTGTGCTAGGACCAATACTCTTCACATTATACATGTTGCCATTAGGGAAGATTATTAGAAAACATGGCATAAACTTCCATTGTTACGCAGATGACACCCAGCTATATTTATCCATGAAACCAGATGAAACTAATCAGCTGGTTAAACTCCAAGCGTGCCTTAAAGACATAAAGGCTTGGATGACCCGTAATTTCTTACTCTTAAACTCAGACAAAACAGAAGTTATTGTATTTGATCCTAAGCATCTCAGAGATTCCTTATCTAATCACGTGGTTTCTTTGGATGGCATTACCTTGGCCTCCAGTACTACTGTGAAAAACCTTGGTGTTATATTTGATGAGGATATGTCCTTTAAATGTCACATTAAGCCAGTAACCAGGACTGCCTTCTTTCATCTACGTAATATCATCAAAATTAGGAACATCCTGTCTCAGAGTGACGCTGAGAAACTAGTTCATGCATTTGTGTCTTCCAGACTGGATTATTGTAATTCATTACTGTCTGGCTGTCCAAATAACTCTTTAAAAAGCCTCCAACTGATTCAAAATGCCGCAGCAAGAGCATTGACAGGAATTAGCAAGAGAGATCATATTACTCCAGTTTTAGCTTCTCTTCACTGACTCCCCTTAAAGTCTAGAATAGAATTTAAAATCCTCCTCCTTACATACAAGGCCCTCAAAAGCCTAGCTCCATCATATCTTAAAGACCTCATTGTACCATATTATCCCAACAGATCACTTCGGTCTGAAAGTGCAGGCCTACTTGTGGTTCCTAGAATT